>VSDK01029918.1:35244-47534 GCA_009767595.1 Symbiodinium kawagutii
TACATACATACATACGTACATACATACATACATACATACATACATACATACATACATACATACATACATACATACATACATACATACATACATACATACATATATACATACATACATCCATGCATACATACATACATCCATGCATGCATACATACATACATACATATGCATGCATGCATGCGTGCGGGCAAGGCCCACAGACCACAAGCAAAGTCAAAAGTCCCCAAGGCCTGTCTTACTTCCGCATCGCTTTTGGATCGGAACGGAATTCCTTCCTGGGGCGGGCAGGTGGGTTGGACTGATTGGTGACGCTCCAGGCTGAACTTTGACAAATAAGGAGCAACCTGCATGAACCCTTAATGGCAATGTTCTTCGGACTAGCCTCTCAATGAAAAAAAGGAACGGAAACATACTTCACTATGCGGTCCTAAACAGCAGCAGGGACATAGATCGTTTGCACACTCATCATGAGTGTACATCTTCGTAACCGGGCTTTATCAAATCCCAAGGTCAGCAATATTGTTTTCATCTTTAGTCACCATCATACCTTCGCAACGTCATCACTTACAACATGTTCTTCTTGTTCATAACAATCTCCCATGATCTGCCATCATCTGGCGTCCATCATCTTTGGAAGTTGCAAATGGGAGTTGCAAACGGATATGCTCACAGCTACATTCCCAATCATCTCCATGCATTATGCAATATGTGATCTTGCAATATGTATCGGTACTTGTATTCTATACGTGGTTGGAAGGAAAAAAAATTATATATATATATATAGTAACAAACAAATATCTATATAAAGAAAGAAAGAAAGAAAGAAAGAAAGAAAGAAAGAAAGAAAGAAAGAAAGAAAGAAAGAAAGAAAGAAAGAAAGAAAGAAAGAAAGAAAGAAAGAAGGAAAGAAAGAAAGAAAGAAAGAAAGAAAGACGGGACCCAAACAAGTAAAGTATGAACATGATTTGTATCTAACGATGTCCATATTTCTTGAATTTCTTTATTTTTTTCTCACTCTAGGCACCGGTAGGCATTGTATGTGCTGATGTCATCATCCAACTACAATTAATATCTTAATACTACCTTATTCATTTCCCCAAGTGTTTCTGTGACTAAGTTGGCCGCATAAATCGACATTTCCGGAGGCATTTGCCTCAATGGCTGACTTTCCAGTGCCATGTCTGAGCAAAACCGCGAAAATCCACAGGAAGTAACTCAAGCATCAATGTAATTCAAACCTCTGGTAGCTTTGGGCGCTAGGATGCGCTAGGCGTAGGGTAACTAATCCACCTGCATCAGGAGGTCTTCGGCAAGTTCAGTGGCCCATGCTCAGGGGCGCCTGCATCAAGTCGTCTCGCAGCATGGCTGATCCACCCTGAAGCGCAGCCCATCCAGGGCTGATGGGCTCAAGGGGTGATTGGTCGGCACGTGGAAATTCCTCCCGTTCTGAGCTATGAAACTGATCACTTCTCTCCCGGTGGTTGAATACACATGTGCATGCTCACATAAAAAACAGGAACGAGCAAATCACCGCTTGGGACCCTGGGGCCCAACAGCACCGGGATGATGTAACAAACCCATCACCAACCCATAGGGCTCATGTGGCACAACGATGTAGAAAAATGGCAGGTTTGAACCTGGTTGGTAGTGTTCCATAGTGGCTGGCAATGGCTATTCTTGTGGCTCTTCTTCTCCATGTTCTTGATCTTGTTCTCTTTGCTGTCGTTGATTCTTGTGGGGGGTGGCATCCAGGAATCCATGATGCAACCCAGGCTATTCATCAACCCTTCTGCTCTTCGGAGCTTGTGATACATGGGATGATCTCCAGGAGCTGCGAAGGTGCAGCTGCTGGCTGATCTTGAACAACGAATTCCACACGAAAGTATGCAATGAACGGCTACTGTCAATAGCTTCAAAGATTCAACAACGGATGTAGCAACAATTGTTTGTTTGTTTCTTGGTTCTTAGGAACGAATGCCCTCACATCCTATGCTTCAGGCTGGCGTAACAACAATGGTTCTGAATGGCCGAAATTATGCAGAGTGAATCCAAAGACAGGCTCCAAGGCTGGGATGAACCAAACTATCCTGTGGCTGGACCTGACTGCGCATGAAGAGCTGCCCAAGCGCAAGCATATCATTTAGACAATTATCAATTTTAATTCATTCTTTGATGTATCTGTTCGCAAGCATAGCAACATACTGCCCATATGCAAAAAATGGTCATAGGCATAGGTGCTTGCATAGACACAGTTAAATAGGCATTCGAAATTAATGGTTGTGTACGCACACAGGTATACGTTCCGATCTGCATCCATCATCATCTATCTAACCTCACTCTCCTCCACTCATCCGTCCGACCATCTATGCATCGTCCGGTTGTATTAGCCACTTGGCTAGGTCTCCTCACCACTTGGCAAGCCCACGACAAACCACCAAAGGCTGACGCACTCCATATGATACTGGCTACACACCCATCAAAAAACCAATCTCTATATATTCCAGGCCAGTTCCTCACTTCCATAGTCAAAAAAATCATTGTAAACATTAGATTCACGAGAAAATATATCAAAAACACCACCCGCGAATACCAGAGGTTGATCCAAAGCACCATTTCTTGCACCCAGATTTCAATCGCCCAGCCGCCTGGGATGGCCTTTCAGGTGACTTTAGCTCCTGCAAGGGCTACAGCTGACGAATCCAATGATTCTCACGGAAATCGGGGATGTATGACATAGACATACATAAACACATAAGGCAAATGTGAGGGAAACCCGCCGTTGCGCAAGCCCTGGTAAACCCAAATATCTGCAGTTGTTGTTGATCAGAAGGAGGCTGTAATGATCAACGGTCAACAATCACAATGGGATCACGCACATTCATCCAGAACCTCTGTTCAAGTCTTCTACGAGACCTTGACTTGCATCAAGCTCAAGGCATGAGAAAAAGTGTGCGCAGGACGTGGCTCAATTGAGTTCAAAGCTGGAACTCTGGAAAAACGAGTCTGGCCAATTGAGTGTGTTGCTCAAAGCATGCTCCTGCTCTTCATTGTGATCTGGTTCTTCTTCCCACTTGTCCTGCTTCTCAGTCGGTTCCGTTGAGGGAAGCCAGTCATCATTTTCCCAAACGTCGTCTTCATCCTGGGATGCAGGAGCTTGGTCTGCTCCCGATCCCCACCAGTCGTTTGAGGACGCTTGCTCCTGCTGCCCTTCTGCAGTAGGCGCTGGGGATGTGGGGACTTTTTCTGCTACTGATCCTGACCAGTCATTTGCTGACTTTTGTTCTTCTGCTGTCGCTTCTTGAAGGGCAGGCGCTTGCCCTTGTGCTTGCCACCAGTCATTGGCTGACTTGTGTTCTTCCTCCTCTTGCAGGGCAGGAGCTTGCCCTTGTTCTTGCCACCAGTCATTTGCTGACTTGTGTTCTTCCTCCTCTTGCATGGCAGGAGCTTGCCCTTGTCCTTGCCACCAGTCATTGGCTGACTTGTGTTCTTCTTCTTGCATGGCAGGAGCTTGCCCTTGTCCTTGCCACCAGTCATTGGTTGACTTGTGTTCTTCCTCCTCTTGCAGGGCTGGAACTTGCCCTTGTCCTTGCCACCAGTCATTGGCTGACGTGTGTTCTTCTTCTTGCACGGCAGGAGCTTGCCCTTGTCCTTGCCACCAGTCATTGGCTGACGTGTGTTCTTCTTCTTGCACGGCAGGAGCTTGCCCTTGTCCTTGCCACCAGTCATTGGCTGACGTGTGTTCTTCTTCTTGCACGGCAGGAGCTTGCCCTTGTCCTTGCCACCAGTCATTGGCTGACTTGTGTTCTTCCTCCTCTTGCAGGGCAGGAACTTGCCCTTGTCCTTGCCACCAGCCTGTTGGATCGGCTTTTGCTTCTCCGGCTGCTTCTTGGGATTCTTTCCACCTCTCTCCCCAGCCGTTGCCCGAGTCCTCTTCCTGCTCCGACTGTTGCCATTCTTGACTTCCCCCGGATGTTTGCCAAGTGGAACCATTCCAGCTGTTGGGATTCTCCTGACATCTACAAGCGGGAGCTTTCCCCCTATGAATTGTATGAATCAAGACGAGTTTGTCCAACTGTGTAGATACGACCCTTTTCATCGTGATGGTGCCCTCTCATTTGGCACAACTTGTGGAGGCTGCACAAGTTTGAAACGATAAATCCTGCATTCGCTGCTGGATTTGCAAACCAGCTTAAAAGATGCAATTGATTAGTTAACTACACCAGTTAAATCAAGGCTTATTTGCGGCCAACTAACCACCATGGACCATCAACCATTAAAGACTTATTCATGAACCCCACCTATGCCAGAAATGTCAGTGGAATCGGCTGATCCCACGAAGATTGCTCGAGCATTATATCAAACATTTTGGATACCGCTGATTCCACAGGATTCCCCGCCCGAATCAATCCGAATCACGTGCAAAAAGTTCAAGTTGCACCTTTGAGCACCATGCCCACCTTTAAATCATGTCCGCTCGGCTGCATTTGCCTGCCAGTTTTCTTTCGGATCTTCTGTGTCAGCCTGCGGATTCAAGGGCAGCACAAGGCATCCACTGAAGCACGTGACTACAATTGACTAAGGTTCTGATAGCGGGGAACGGTTTTGAACAACTAATGAACCATGGTTGATCATCTTGAATGATCATGGTTCACCATTGGCAATGGCGCGAGTTGTTGTAAAGAGCCAACCGTTGACTGATGATTCATGATGGTAAGCTACGTACGCCTATGTGTGGGTTCTACCAGCAGCATGTCAGGGTCGAACTTTGATCTACAACTTCTAAAAGGCTGGCTGAGTCATTCACTCAAAACACCACCGGAGATCGCATGAAGCACCACATGCTGAACGCCAATGTGTTGGACTCAGCGGACTTTTTATCAGCTCGGCATTGATCATGCACTCGGCTCTCCAGGGCGCTCACAGATAGGTGCCTTCTCTGGTGGAACTTCGCCATGGGTTGAACCCTTGAAATCTTCACGTTCGAAAGTCATGGAACTGCAATTCATCTGAACCATTTCCCGAAAATCATGTTGTCAATTTTGTTGATCACCAACCACCATTGTTAATCAATCACCATTGCTAATTGTGTTAAACCTTTCTACCAACCACCATTGTTACTCAGTCAATGTTACATTCCCTCTTCCAGCTTGGATCAGGTGGACATCCAAAACAGAGAATGACGAAATCAGGTGCTTAGCTTTGCCAGCTATGCCCAGACTTACCAAAGTTACACACACACACTACCGAAATCTGCTGAGTGTCACAGAATGAGGTCAAGGAACCCAAGCCCACCATATAATCCATATACCACTTTCAAACGACATTCCTCGATTTTGCCATATCTGCCCTCAGAATCTCTCATAGATATTCATAGATTGTCTTCTTGTTAGTTGCTGATTCGTACATGCCTTTGCTTGGATACATAGAAACGCCAGTTGTGCGGACATCCGTGTGTTGCATCAAATGGAAGTGTTCCCAAAATTGCTGGGTGAAAAAATACATGCGCGCGTACAGCCTCTAGGGGATTAATTAGTGCTGCCACAGCCTCGTAGCCTTGAGTTCAATGAATCTACGCGGCAAGTACGGTTGAGCAAGTGTTCAAATTGTATCTTAAGTTTACCGATTGATCCGTAACACATATCATTACAACCATGACTCATCATATCTTGCCTTTTCTGATCTTTAGCATGGTCTATCTCTCACCTTAGATGATCCACTAAACTTTCATGGTCTGCACCCTGAGCTGCACTAGGAGCCCCGCTGCATTAACCGAGCCAGCAATGACAGTTGCATTGCGGCTCTTCGAGCTGGCAGCGTGTTGAACTGCAAGCCCTTGATGCAATCTGGGCGTGTAATCTCGTGTCTACGGGGGACCATTGGGAGACCTTCGGGAATCATAAAAGACCATAGGAGGACCAAAGGGGACCATGGGGGACCATGGGGGACCACGGGGGACCATGGGGGACCATGGGGGGCCTTAGAATAGGCACAATCACACCACCCAAGCATAAGCAACAATCCGTCTAGTCAATTTGAACCGAGCAGGCCACCAGAAGTCAACACCCATAGTGCCTCTCCCCTTTCAAATGTTCAGACGCACCAGAACCCACAGGCAAAACAGTGGAACACCTACTGTTGTTGCGTAACCAGGTGATCCGATACTGGCAAGCACTGAAGGCCGCTTGTAACTTGGTAGCATATCACTTCGGGCAATCAAAGCTTTTGGCATCGGCACTTCTGGGTTGGACACGCAAAGTGCACTGCCACAAATTCTGGCGGACTGTGGCATACAGCTGGGCACACCTACTTGGTGACAAAACCGTTGGTGTGTTTATTAGCATCGTACCCAGCGTACAGTCTGGCACGACGCTCACGGGCATATGCATATGACAAGTGTACTCAGACCTTGGGCAAGATACACGTGGAATTGTCAGCGCTCATATCGTGCAACGCCGTACATCATTTCTCATGCCAAAATACTATGTGAGCACTGATGCAGGGATGAACATCAGGGTCTCAGAACTCGCGTTGCAGTGCATATTGGCGCAAAATAATTCAGTGCAAATTTTTGGTATAGAAAGCTGATTGGACTGCGTGCTCGTGCCTTTCAGCGAACCATTCAGCCACTACGTATGTCAGAACGTGGGTCACTGCATTTGTCGGAATGCATGGAACTGTACGCTACAAGTAGATAGATTTCAGAATAAACACCAGCTATCAGTGCAGGACTGGCAGCCCATACGATACTCTGCCGTCCGCACGCTTGCTTTCTTTCTGACAGGCTCTGCAGGAGCGTTCTAACGTGTGTGTGTTTGCATGCTGCCCACGATGCGATCAAACACATGGTCCGACCATCGGCCTAGGTACAGTATATACTGACGAACACTGACGGATCTAGAAATGCGTGCACTGTATGAGGCAGATTTTGAAGGACACTGTTCTCACATCTTCTGACTGCTTGACAAATTGTCGGACATATATGCAACGCACACTCTGTCAACTGTGCCGCTGACATGCTGGAATATAGGTACACACACACAAATGCTCTCAAACCTCTAAGCAAATTCGCTGCATACTGCCATGTAAAACAGGCTCTGCAGCATGTGACTCCATATTATCCCACATTAGTTTTTGTTCAATCGGCCTTTGTTGAACACCGAAAGTACTAAACCAACTTTTTTTGAGGGTTCCCCATGGCTTGAGATCCCCCCATATGCACATCTATCTATCCATCTCTGATCTGCATGTCCTGGGAATGGGTGTGGGACACCATCTTGGTGAACTCCCAATGTCTGGTGGGATACGCTTCCCTGGGAACGTGCAGCATTGACTGCGTTTACTGTATGTGCAGTAATGTGTGTATGTGTGTGTGTGTGTGACTGTATGTGTGTATCTCTATGCATATATATCGCGCACATGAGCACGTGGGTGTGCACACGTGTGTGTGTGTGTGTGTGTGTGCGGTGTGTGCGTGTGTTGGTGTCTGTATGTGTGTGTGTGGCGTCGTCTGCAGCACCCCCCTGGTCGGCCAACAGGCATAAGGTAAGATAAAGGGGACCCTGACAGGACACAGGATAAGAATCAGTGCGGAAGGAGGAGCAGTGATGAAGTCGACACCTCCTGCGGCACATCGTCCTGCCAGTGCTATGGCTCATTATCGGCGACACCTTGGCCTGGCCAAAATGGGGACCATGATGACTTGTTGATCCGGGACGGCTAATCACAGATCTATATCAATAAACTACCCCTTTCTTACCTGATCATCTCCTATCAAAAAAGGGAAGGGTCATCAACTCTCCCATTACTATAGTAGTATAGTTGTTTGTTGAAATTTTTGGGAGGCGCAGCCGGGCATAGGCGTCTCCCATGCTCCATTGTAATTGTGGCCCTTGCATGTTTTCGAAATGGCTCGCAGCTCGTGCCGAAGCAGGCCCCGCCACTCCCTGGGGCGGTCACAAACCGCGGAAGGCGAACGATGTTGAAGCCGAGATGGACGTGGGCATACAAAAGATCTATGGCTAGTCTGCACCACCAAGGTCCAAGAATGTTTGCTGCTTGGAACTAGGATGCTTGAAGGATTCATTGGCCCACATCTGACGAAAAGGCTTCATGAACTACCTTGCTGTTTCCAAGGGATAAACTGACATCAAAGTGCGGCAACCAACTCAACAAGAAGTGATGTTCTCCCTGGAATGCCGGTTGCCAAAATGCTCATTTCTGGAGGGTTTGATGGCTTTGGCCACAACTAGATGTTCTAACCACTAGCTATTCTAAATGGGTGTCGAGTATACATTGTATCTCTTTCGCCATTAGCTGTTCCTATTGATCCCATTGTTCACATAGACTGATAACACAGGAGTTCATAGCTGGCACTAGCAGCTACTATCCCTGGCAAAATCCACTGGAAAACCAATTCAATTGGGATGCCATGCATCTCTGGCAGTGTATGTCGCTGTTCTATCTCGGATCAATATGACACAACGCTTTATTGCAATTTGTACATTTCATACGTTTACTGTTTAAGTACAGTATGTATACAGTAGCCGCAGTAGCAGTTCTCTCTTTCGTTCCGGTTGCTTCAACAGGGACTAACTCTGCCATGATACTTTTTTCCTCATCTCGGATCAACATCTCTACATCGCGACAACTTGTGTCGCAACGTCTCGACGCCTTCACTATAGCTTTGCGCCATCACAGCGCGATCTCACTGCCGTTGCAAGGGCCGCGGCAAAATTTTTGTACCTGTCTTGTTTGCAGGTCTCAAACGCTGCCGCTCAACATCCAGAAATCAAGTCAACTTGTCAACATGATACGTGGAAATGGGGGCTTCTCAAGATAGGGAACCCCAAAGAATGGTTGGTTTATAGATGGTAAATATGAGAAAGAACCACATATTGTTGCACCAAGTCTGACCTGAGCAGTGGTAAGTGCCCATGTGCAATCTGTTTGCGGGGTGGTCGGTACATCCATGGCTGATCATTCCGCACACGTCCTGTAGCATAATCCTAAGCTTGAAACAAAACAACAAACTGACTGTAATCTTAGTCCAAGCTTCCAATACTGAATTCCTGAGTCCCCATACCGGGCTGTAAGCTTTTGAACCCCAGGGTGCATACCACTGCTGCTGAGTATTGCTGAGGGATTTGCTCCCAAAGTTTGCCCTCTTGAACCTGGCCGGTGATTTCTAGCAGCTTCCAATCGGTGAGCCCCACTGCTTCAGAATCGCCCTGTGAATCTTAGCTCAATCGGATGGGGCGGACGGGGTCCTAAGATCAAAGGTCGGCCAGGTTCCGACCTGGTTGGTGGAGGTTGGTGGTTTCAAGCCCGATGAAATTTGGATGATCACGTCCTTGCTCTCTCCCGCGACAGAAAGGCTGGACTCGAATGGACGAACTGTATAGATATGTCAGCGGCAGTCCTCTTCGTTGGCGAAACCCGCCGGTCGGAACTTGCCAAATGTGAGCCGCAACCCAGTGAACGCCATGCTGCTCGCTTTCTCCCTTGATTAATCCCCTAGCTGGCTTTCGGCACACCCGAAACGTTTTGAAACATGGTGTAGCAAGCTATCACCATCAACCATTGTCATTTCTATAACCCATTGAATGCGGAGTGCTTTGATGGGATTGGCGGATCAGTGGATTTAACACCCAACGGCCGAGAATCGTCAATAACTTCGTCATCTTCTAAGATTTTTATCCACGATGTCTCTCTCATACCATGTCTGTGTGCAACCTTCAGTAACCTTCCATTCATACCACACTACCGCGTCAGCTTTGAAAAGATTTTGGGAACTTTCACCGGTTTCATCGCTGTGAAGTAGAGGATTAGACTGACATAGATGCCATCAAGCGGTAAGCAGCCGGCAGTGCTATTAAGAGGACCGACCAACGTCAGCAAGCAAACATGAACATGAACCACCACTCGTGTTCCACTATGCTGATGGCTGGCTTAATGACTGGTAGGCTAGTGACAGTTAGTAATCCGATTGTGCCAAACCTGTGTTGGGCTTTTACCTAGTCAGAGGGAAATGCAATCCACACCCTCCGTGCCGCATTGCAAGGGGTTGTCCAATTACAAGTGTGGAAAAATTTCTCGTTGGAAGGAGTCAGATTCTTTACCTGATGCTTTTTTGCACCCCTTGTCTAGTGGACATATGGTTGCTCCCGCTGCCCGCGGTACTCAAGACATCGCACCCTAAACTCTACAAGCACTTGAAGAGCTTTTTCTACCATTTCTTTGCCAAGGGAACACAAAACATTACCGATTTGAATGCACAAATAATTCTGGAAATGGAAGCCGCTGCCATCCCATGGGTCAACCAACGATTTGGGGGCAATTGTTCCTCCCGCAACGGTCACACATGAGTAAGGGTGAGTAGTGCTATATGGATCGTAAAAGCATTGGGAATTTGGCCTTCTCATGTCAAGGCTCATGAAAAGCCTGGCATCGCCATTTGCCCAAGCAGGATCGTAGCTTCTTAATGGCCAACTAACACGCTACATATTTCTCATTCACAGGCTTCACGGTTTGTTGCAATGTTTCACAATGTTTCGCTTCCACCCAACTCATTGAAGTGCTGGTAGAGTAGTTAATCCCATACGACCCACGGTTTTTGACTATGTAGTTGAAATTGACCTCGCAAAGTACCATCAAGGGTACTGCAGTCCTCACATCTGGCAGTTGCGTAGCCACGCCGATGGGCAATGCTACGCGTGGCAGGGCTTGTCAAGCCACGAATTCGCTCAGGGGTGAGTTGCTCCTTGATACCCAGCGGTTCACACTGCTGAGTTTGGTTGGAGGGTTCCAAGGCTGAGCCGCCGTTCCACAGAAATCATGGGGTGAGAGGCCAGGGCCGGGGCACCTCATCCATGCTTTGAAATGGAATGCACGCATAAATGACACAGGGAAGGCTGCGTGACATCCCCGGCAAACACCTTGGACCTATGCCTGTTCCCATGATGCCATGTGATTTTTCTGCCATGGCTGGCATGATGCAACCCCCTGAGACTACCAAGGCGGAGTGCACAAATTCCACAGCAAACGGTAGAAATCGACATAGATTCTGGCTGCCTTGAGATCTGGATTCGAACTACGAATCCTCTCTGTCCTTGGAGCTGACTATTGATTTGCAATCAAGCTATAGGCCAGGGATGGCATAATGTTTGGCAGCCAGGGTTTCCGGACAGCGTTCCATTACCGCCAAAAACCACTCAGCAACAAATAATAACTTGTCAAAATCTGAACATGAAGTGGTCAATGCCTGAAATTTGCGGCATGAACACTGGAGTCGAGCCTTGTGTTCGACATAAACTGCATTAATAGTCATTCGTTTGTGAACCGTGGCATGTCACCTACCGCCTTGTGGCTCAGAAACTCCTTAGCAGAGTTTCCTGCAGCTGTGGCCCTCGAGGTGGGCAAGTTGATATGGGAGAGCTCTTCCCTCATGAGTGGGTTTAAAGTAAAACCAGTTGTGTCACTTGCAATGTCCCACCAACTGGTAACCAAGCACTTCTTTTTATGACATTTTGGTGGACACCTAGAGCCATAGATAGCTACAATATGCCTCTCTCTCTCTCCATCGCCTTCAGACAAGTCTGCCTCAGCATTAACTGAGGGGCGAGACAAAAGCAAACATGGGCCTAACGTGAAACCGTTGATATCACAGCAGCAACTACTCAGTCCACAGGTTGAATTGCAGTCATCACTCGTCGCCACCATGAGGTTGGACAAGGGGAAATTTCAAGAACCAGTCGTTGGTCAGCAGCCCAGCCAAGATGGGTGGGAAGGACGTGAAAAATGCCATTGTATTGTTCTGAATTCGGAGCTGCAGCATCGGCCAGAAGTATGCGAAGGTGAAACGTACCATGTTTGCCCCAAATGTTGTGGGCCTTGTGAACGGTCTCAAACAAGGACGTTGCCAGACATTGCCCGCTAAATGTGAGGGTTCGCCACCCGCTCGTGCGATCAAGTTCCGCTATAGTCCAGAGGGAAGATGCACAGTCCCACAAGCACACAAAGAGTTGCTGCCCAGTGAAAACACCCTGGATGGCACGGTATTCTGGAAGCCCATGCTGGTCAGTAGTCTGATGCACATTTTGGCCAGGAGGCAACGGCTGCACAGAATGAGATTGGAGCCAAGCATCTGTGAGTTGGTGCCAGCGATGTCGATCATGTGCCACGCTGACATCAATATCCTGAGCGACGCGCCATCGCAAAACGATTCGGTGTCCAGAATTGTTGGGGCCAGTCCGGCGGCGGCGGGAGCCCTGGTGGGAGGAGGCACCGGGGGG
>VSDK01029918.1:48158-80433 GCA_009767595.1 Symbiodinium kawagutii
CTACAAGAAGTTGGGGCTGCCCATTCCTCTTCTGGAAACGCTCCTCCTGCCGATGGGCAGGCTGATGCCATCATCATCGGCAAACCCATTGCCTGCTTCCGACGTGTGGCCATCGCCTTGGATCTCGATGACCTGCCTCCTTGGACTTCCACCGCTCTTGGCCATTCCCATCTCCAAGCTCAACTCCGATTGCCTTCCTTCCGATGCCCTCTCACCGTGGTCTCGGTGCATCTTCCTCATCATGGACGGCCCCTTCAAGACTTCGAGGCGGCTTGTGCTTCGCTCAAGACTTCTTTGCTACCCTTCGCCAACAAAGGCCACCCGCTTCTCGTCATGGGCGATTTCAACGAAGAACTTCACCTCGTTGGGACTGGGACTGACCGTGAGCTCATCCTTTTCACTACTCTGCAGGCCCTTGCCCTTGTCCACTTCTCCTCCGATGGCCTTCCCACGTGGCGACAGCGACGCCTTGACCACATTCTTTGCAATCCAGCCTTCCTTTCGGCATGCCGCCTCCTGGGCGATGATACTTGTCCTTGGGCTGCAGTCACTGTCCGTCCTGATGTGCAAGCTGCTCTTGGGTCCGATCACCGATTACTGATCCATGAGTCCTCTCTCAACGGCTCCTGTCCTCCAGCCAGACGCCGAGCCCGAGCCCAGCAATTTAGGCACAGACCTTGCCGCATGGAAGTCCACAACCCTTCAGCCTTGCAATCTGCCGTCTATCAACACTTGGAGCTTTCCCTTAGTGCTGCTACTCCTCCTGATTTGCACCAGTTCCTGTCACAAGCTAGCTCCATGTGCTCACGCCCCGCCCAAACTTGCAGGTACGTTGATCCTCCTCACATCCAACAACTCTGTCGCCGACGGACGATGTGCTTCGATCCCGACACTCGGCGTGACCTGTCCTTCCAAATCTTTGAGGGCCGCAAGCTTGCCAAGAAGGCATGGCAAACCCACCTGATCCACCGAGCCTCCTGTGGGGATTGGGGGGCTCGTCGGACACTGCGCCGCAAACTCTCCACCAACAATTCTGCTCGGGGGCTCATTTCTCGATTCGGCAGCACCCATGCCGCGATCCAAGAAGTCAAGCAGCATTTCCATGACCGATTCCAGGGTGCTCCAGCAGATCCTCCAATGGATTTCACTGACCTTTCGGATACCGAATCTGCTTTCACTTCTGCTGAAATCATGGCGGCCGTGGCACGCCTCCAGCCCAGCAAGACCACTGGCATCTCCCGAGTCAGCGCGGCAGTTCTCCACACTTTGGTGCAAACCCACTTCGGTGTTGATCTTCTTTGTCACTTCTTGACTGCTTTCCTCCATGATCCTGCTTCAATTCCCTTGGAGCTTGGATGGGGTTGGGTTATTTTGGTCCCCAAAGCTCACTTAGTCAACGACCCCAGCCACTTCCGACCCATTGTTTGCGGCGAAGTCCTGCTCAAGTTGCTCTCCCGGCTTGCGGTCGCCCGCCTTGTCTCCTCATGGTCTGTCCCTCGGTCTTGCTTTGGTTCTGCCCGAGGCCGCGGTGTGATGGAGGCCCTCTTCACCGTCAAGTCCTGCCTTCAACAAAGCGCCGGCATGGCTGACTCATGTATCTTCTTGCAGCTTGGTTTGAAACAGGCTTTCGACCACATACGGATCAATTCTATCCTTCAGTTCTTCCGTGACTTTTGGGCTCCCAACACAGCCAAGAGCGCCAACCTGCTCCGTTGGATCCTCCTCAACTCCCGGCTGCGTTTTGAGTTCTTCGAGGAAGTGTGGTGGGTCAAGCAAACAGTTGGCACACAACAAGGGGCTGTCCACAGTCCGCTCCTCTTTGGCCGCATCCTCGCCGCCCGCTTCGACCAACTGGCTCTCCAGTGGGCTGCTTCTGGTGAATTCCCAGCCTTTGTCGCTGCACCCTTTGGGCTCTGGGGCTTGTGGTTCATTGACGATTCTATTTGTCTTTTCCGTAGCCCTGCTCAATTCTTGCGGTTGGCACCTTCGCTCATTGATCTCCTTCAAGATCTTGACAATATGCCATAACATACTATTTATTTCTGCTATACCTCTGCTATGTGACATCATGTCGCCATGCGTTGCCACGCCTTCGTTTGGTTTTGTAAGGGCACTGTGACGTATCCAACAGTGTCACCGCAGGCCCCCATGATGAAAGAACATGTTTCGAGATGTTGAGCCTGGATGGAAACCATTTCTACCACAAATCTTGGTCACAGCTCAAAGCAATAATAAACACGCACCTAAGCATCTATAAAGCCAATATTCATTTACACTCACGCCAATGTATAGATAAACATACACACACACACATATATATATATATATATGTATATATATATATATGTTCGTGTGCGCGTATGCCTGTGTATGTCTGCGAATATATGAGCATAGAAATCGAGGTACCGCCGGGCTCTTTAGATTTCCTGCCAAAGGACACGATGTTTGGATATGTCTGGCACGTCCTAGTGACTTTGTTTTCCTTAATGTTGGGAAACCGCTCGGCCAATCCAAAATCATGTTGTACGGCTTCTCTTTGAAACATAGACATCTGATTTCTATGTGCAGTTTTCGAAGTGTCACGGTTTGGGACATCTGCATTTACATCTCTGTGGGAACAAAGAACGCACCATTGAGATATTCAGAAAAAAATATCGCACCGCTGTCGCAAAGCCACAACTGGTTCAGTGGCTGCAGGGACAAACTTCATGCTCACGCCAAAAAGATGCACACTGCAAACAAACAAGATCCATCCTTTGATTTGGCTTGAGCAGGAAAGACAAAGAACTAAGAACTGAACCATTGTCTTTCTATAAAAACACAGATGTGTGCAAAACGAACAAGAGTAAACAAATGGTTTATCTCCGAATCCTACTGCAATTCTAAGGGTGGGGACGCTTAGGATCATACATGAAATACACAGCCAAAGCTGATGGTAAATCACACCAGCTACTGATGCTGAACTGGCAGGGCGTTTTATTCACAGCTGGATCTATCATCTTGGTTATATAACCCCCCTTCACCAAAAGCCTTCAGCCTTCCTATGAGGGTAACGATGGATCAACCACCATGGCTGCAAGTACTCAAGCTGCGCCAACTGAGCGTATGGCAGTTTCTCAAAATAGGGGTAGAGGGGTATCCCCAAATTGCCCCATATTCACAATTGATAATAACAAATCAACCATAACTTTGGGGGTTCCCAATGGCTTGAGAAACATCCATATGAGCCATCAACATCCCACCATGGCGTCCGTCGATGGTGATCCGGCTCCCTCCTTGGATGGGGCGATTCCCAGCACCGAGCGCCAATTCGCCGGGCGGCGCTCGCCTGCCGCGCTGAATTGGTGGTTAGCACATGGGTCACAATCAAGCGTCATTGGGAGAGATTGATGGAGGTCTGTTGAGGTTGATGGAGATCTGTTGAGGTTGATGGATATTGGTATGTATGGTATGCGGACTATAAGTTTTTGGTTAGTAGATCTTGGACATGTTGAATTTCAACAATGCTTGCAGGCCAAAACTGACAGGGATAGACGGGATAGATAACTTCGTCTGGGTCATGTGTGGCTAGAAAATCTAGTTGTAGATGATATAGCTATTGAAAATGCTACTTCTCCGATCTTGCTGGAGGGTACTCCCACGAAATTGGCACGTGTTGGATCATCAACACCAGCACGAAGGACACCGAAAACGCCATGTTTCAAACGATCAACAGGTTTTTGGACGTTGCGCTTAGAAACCCATAGTGCTTGTCTATGCAGCAATCAGGAACACCCCGGGTCTGCTGATGCAGGAAGAGGTACCACAACATGTTGGTGCTATGCCAGCTCCCAAAGAGTAATGCAGAACTACCTTCAAGGTGCAACACGTCAGCCTGCGGTAGTTGTTGACCCCGAATTCTCACGGGTAATGAGCACACGATAGCACATGCTATGCCGAAAGCATTTTGGAACCATCCTGTAAGAAACACATGACTCTCCAACGTACGCTCCAAAATCTTAACTTTTTTTTTCGATTTCATCGTTGCTCCTCACATAAGTTCATTGGGAAGCGTTGGGAACGCCAACCTGCCCACCAATGATCTGCCGAAGATTGCCGAACCACTGAACTTTCTTTTTGGATAGGTGCAATGATACGGCCACCGCTGTTCAACGATATACACATACAAACACATTGATAGATATCCCGTATCCCTCTTCCTCTACCTTGATGGAATATGTAAATTCATGTACATGAATTGCATGGTAAGGGTGCGTTGGCGTGTGTAGACGTGGGTTTTTCTCAAAATAGGGGGACCCCTAAATCATCCAATATTAACCACGTATCGTGATAAACGATACGTTTTTGGGGGGTTCCCTATGTGCATTGCTGTTTGTTTTCATTGCAATCTACTTGTTCTGGTTCCTGGTCATCCTCAGGCGACCGCTAAGCATTTGGTCAGCCGGTCTTAGTGACTATGCCTTGGTTACATTGAGGTTTTTTCAAAATATGGGTGCCCACCAATCATCCTGTTTATTACCCATCTATACCAATAAACCAGCCGTAACTTGGGGGTCCCCAAACTGGCTTGAGAAACCACCATATAGTTGGTATATCCCCTGTTTTTGTTGGTTACTATCCGCTATCGTCAACCGTGAACGAGCTTATTGACCCATAAGCTGGTTGAAATAACCGGTAATTATTGTCATGTTTAATGCTGGTTAAAATAGCCAGCAATTCTCAATAGTCCAAATGGTATTTACTGGATAACCAGCTTATTAATCCATCCCTTTTTTTATTGGTGATATCATGTTTTATTTCCCAGCTTTCTACCAGCTACTTGACCAGCTAATTAACCAGCTTACTAACAAATTGCCTATCGCTGCTAACCACTAACCACTGCCAACCAATCCAGGTGTCTCTCCACCACCTCGCCTGCCACCTTTTGGCTCCGAAGCTCCGGCTTGGCCTCGAATCCTGCAGGGACATCCAAGCGGCAGCATGGATCATCCTGGGGTGCTAAGGATCACCTGGGATCCTGGTCATGATCAACCATTATAGTTGATTATAAAGTCATTAGAAGGACTCACTGATTATGATCATTACCAGCCTAGCATCCTTCACAGTCATGGTCGGTGGTTGAACCACCTCTACCATTTGAAACCGCCAACCAGTGGGCATGAATGAATGAAACAACAAGAAGGTGATTATGCATAATCCAAGGCCCTGAACGAGCAACCGTCCTCAATATCTATGAAGAATACATGATTTTGAACCACTAAGCCCAATGATAATGAAGAATTACTCACTATTTCAGACATTGAATCAACATCCTGAACCGATACTGACCATCATTCACCATTGTCAATCACAGGCAGTGCCGCCACAAAAGGGACAAATCAATGGCCGTGAACTATACTTGGGCATAAAGACAATCACTACAGAGATTATGTGCATTTACGATTCAACAAATGCTGACATACACCCAGACAGATAAGAAGAAACACGATGTTTCCTGCCCAGAGAAAGTCCACCGTCATCCAAGCGTGGTGAATATCCAACTCATACGTTGGTCAAGGACTGGGACCATCAGCTGCTGTACACATACAGGCCCTTGTACAAGCTACCCCGGATGAAGACCTCTCAGGGAAGTTCACAGTGCCAATGAATGCCAATGATGCAAATGGATTGAACACCCAGTAGGCTGCACCATGCTGCGCACGGTCATTTCCCGCGATTAGCAGCACCAGAATGCCTAGACCACTAAAACACCTGTCAAAGAGAACGAACCCTGAAGTGATAACTCCTGCAAGCTTAGCAACTGGTGAACCATGGAGGGGTCCCATGTAGATCATGGCACAGCTCAGGAACACATCTTCTTGCCGGGCTGGTACCGTTTCAGGGACGAAAAGTCCTGACAGTTCTGGTCGCTTATTGTTGTGATATGTCTGTGGGTACCCTGTAGTCCTGGCTGATCCCCTGACCAAACGAGTCAAGCTGTTGGAAGTTTCATCCATCCGTTGGCTGGTTGTCAGGTTGGGAACCACGGCCACATGGATTTCCATCAACCACCCAGATCAATGTCAGCTTTGACCTTGGTGGCTCCCGCGTGCCATTGTAAGCTGCCAGAAGTTGAATGATACATATGGCGCACAGGTGACATGCTGTGAAACGATGTGAATATGGTAGTCATCTAGCAGTATCTAGCTATACGTGTTAAACAATGGTCCGTAGCTATGTTTTCTAATATGTATTAGTTTATTGCCATCACGATGTGTAACGAAAAATGGGAGTACATGGCTGATTTCTACTTTTAACTTTGAACTAATTGGGGTATTATAATGTATTATAGCCGTCTATGATGGCCAATGCTTCATTAGATGTCACACCCCCAAGTAGGGAATCCATACATTTTAGGCTGGTCTTGTCATGGGTGGTTTCCATTCCCCTTCCGGCAAAAAGCAGCAGAAAATGACACGCTCCCGCACACATGAATAAATATCCATATATATATATATATTTTCACATATATATCTATATGTATATATGTCTGCGCATGCCAAAATCAAACATTCCTGTGTATGTGCTTGCACGCGCATACGCACGCACACACACACACACGTGCACCTTTCTTTTAAACCTGTGCGAAGCATGCATCATACATATATACCTACAAATATATACAGTTCCTGCCTTGACTCATACAGTCATACACATTGCACAGTGATGATGTATTGACAAACATTGTACGCAAAAACTATACCTGGTTGGTGATTTCAACCATTTTTTTTCCACTCGAAGGCGACGGGCTGCTGCCTACACGCTATGCATTAAATTAAAGCACACAGCTAGGTTGGAGCGAAGTCAGGGCCCATGGTCCAACCACAGCTGTCAGCTGCCTCAAGCAGCAACGGTGCTACGGCAAGAAGTGGCTCGAATGGCGTCCGGTCACATTCAGACCAGGAACAAGCCATGAGCTGCACAGCTCGCATAAAATACGCCTCAACTAGTGAAGCGTTGAGGATTGGTGGATAAGCCTTGGCTTTCGCAGTACGGTATGCTCCAGTGTGATCTCGGCCCTGAAGTGTGATCCACTGCTGTTTCTGCGATACGCACCGTCTCCGGTGATCAAAGGAGAAATCCTGCGCATCCAGCGCAAACGTAGCGAAAAAGGTTGGCTTAGAGGCCACTCCACCATACAAGCCTTGCAAAATCTGATGAAGACGAACACCTGGTTGAGCAAGCAGCCATTGGAGCTCAGGGAGCCGCCAGATACTCGCCGCAACTTCAATGTTGGGAGTAGCTGGATGCTCCAAGGTCCACGAGATACCAAGCGATGTAGCGATTGCCAGACATGTAAGGCTCACTTGCAGAAGGTCATTGGCAACGTCAAGTTGCCGTAACTGCCTGAGAGTGATGTGCTTCATGCCCCAAGGATGAGTACGGTCACGAAGAGGCGGGGGGCCTCGATCACCGGTGGTGACACTGAGCCAGCGCGCCGCCGACCACGTCTCACAAGGAGGCGCAACGATCACTCCCAAAAAGCAAGAATCCTTCAACAGCTGTAGCCAAAACTGTCTGCTACTCTGTTTGACCAGATTGCATAGGTCTTGATGGTAAATGATATCAACAGCGACAATCTGCACTTCGAAATTGTAACGCTGAGTGAAATGTTCTGCCCAGCTTCGCATATCGCCGAATCGTCTGTTACCCGCGTACAGATATAGGACGTAAAACGTACCATCACAGCGCGGCAAAATGCGTGGCAGGTTCGGTGGTTCCCAAGGAGGTGCTGACTGTGCACTGGCAGAGCGATCAGGACAAGCACGCTTGAGACACAACTGCACAACACACTGCACCATTGATGAAGAAACATGATCCCACTCGCCGGCATCAACGTAGTCAACGAAGGCAAGCAACTGGTCGCGCCAGTCCGGGGCGACCATACACTCAGCAAGAAAATCCAACTCTGAGGCAGCCAACGCGGGTACAACGTTCAGGAACCAATCAGCCAACAATTCAAATGTAGTGGAAGGCCGTTGGGGCTCCGGGGCTTGAATGGGTGGCAGGACCTTGTGCGGTGCCGCGGTCAACCATTGCTGTCTGGAAGGAAGTCGTGGCCCAAAGCCAAGCTGAGCAGGCACACGATATTCAGCACGTTTCGATTTCGTGGTGACTGTAGGCACTTCATCAATTTGGGCAGGAGTCATAGGGTGCAGAACATCACGAAGATGAACGATGCAGGGGTTGCCAGCATTGGAGAGGTGCTGGCGCAACTTCTGTGTATTGCCCCAATGTTTGAGACAACTCATGCAGGTGACAGCGTCAGGCATGTACTGCCTAACACGCGCTGCAGTTCCATGAGCAACCAGTGCATGGACACTTAGAGCTTTAGCATCAGCAAAGCGCTGGTGACACTCCTGGCAGACATGTGAAGGCTCACGAGGTGGCTCATCATGCGTGTCTGCGACTGGCTCAGTCGGCATGTGTGCACAGGCTCTAAACTCTTGCTGCCAGCACGTGGTTTTGGCAACTGTGTGTCGAAACAATGACACCTTGCGCAACAAAACATTGCACATGCGATTCCAGCGCGGCCCTGCATGAATGAGTTTGCTTTTCCAGAAGGCAAAGTCCCCACATATGTCTGGCAGCCCTTGCAAATGTGGAATATACTCGGCCGCCCAATGCACATCACGTTGTATCATCTGCCACCAGGAGGTGGCTGGCGAACTGCTCCCTGGTTGCACCAATGCTTGGAGAATGGCCGGAGCATCGCAGATGACCTTACGGAAGTACCTACTCTGGACACGAATCATGTCGGATGCAGTAGGGATGGGATGCATGGCAAAAACTTGTTCATTGGTATGGCAAATCTTGGAAGCACGGTTGGTCAATCCGAGGAGCCTTCGAAAGACTCGCAAGACAAAAGCATCAAGACGCCCTTCAGCTTCAGCGGGAACCTCATGCCAAGTCTCACAACTGAACAACAATCTCGAGAAGACAAGGGCTTGCGCAAGAAGCACTCGAGTCTCAACAGGAAGGTGCTTGTTGCTGAAAAGAAACTTGGCATGAACCACAGCATCTTGAGCACGGGCGATGCGAAGATCTGCTTCAGCACAAATGGACATGGAGGCAGTTTGACACTGACCCAGGTGCGTGTACTTGGCAGTGAGTGGAAGAAACACTGTGCCAGTGGGACCATCACAAGGCAAACCAGTAGCACTCACAGATTGAATGTATTGCATGGCTGAATGGCTACCTCTGCCCTGAAGTCGGATGATAGCTTCGCTTTTACCTGGCTTCACATTAAGCTCAAAACCTGCTGCCTGGCTTCGAACTTGAAGGGCAGTGAAGGCTCTCTGAACTTTCTGGATCAAGGCATGCGGCGAACTGTCCTCAAGAAACAGTGCAACATCATCGAGCCATGTGACTGGTGGAATAACAGTCAATCCATCCGATGTAACAATGGTAGGCAAGAGGTGCTGCAAATCATCAACCACCCTATTGAGAATATCAGTCATGGCCGCAGAGAACGCCAGGTCTGAAACTGGATCACCTGGCCTCGCACCTCTGGTGGGCAACAAAGCTTCAACTGAAGCATCAGACGTGGCTTGAGGCAGCACTTGACTCCAGCTGGTTGAGAGCAAGCGTTGAACAGCGGCTTGTGTGAATTCGTCGGCTCCCAACATTGAGAGCGCAGGAGGCTCGGACAGCAACTGAACTGCGATCTGCTCATCATGAGCTTCTTCTGCTAATCCAAGCTTGTCACCAACGATTCGTGAGCGAATAGCTCGGTAGAAAGCAGACTTAAAGTCCACGAAAAGGACAGCATGGCTTACCTTGCGTTGAATGGCAGACAATCTAAGAAGAGACAGCACCTGAGTGCCGAACTGAACTGCCATCTTCGCAAAACCTCCCAACTGGAGGTGCTGAACTCTTGGGGCGATCTGGAGCATAAGGCGCTTGCGCACCACAATGGCAATGACCTTGGGCACCAGCTCCTGCAAGAGAATTGCTCTGTAGCTGTCGACAACAGCAGGAGAGCCTGTCTTTTTATAGAGTGGATACAAAAATCCAGCTCGCCAAGTAACACAAGTCTGAAACCTAACAGCAGCTTGAAGGATTGCCGGGTAGAGAAACTGAGCTGCTTCTCTGGGACAGGCTAAAAGCAGCTCCGGCACAAGGTTGCCTGGCATGGCTTTCTGGGCACGCAATTGTGCAATTGCCGCTTCAACTTCAAAGAGCGTTGGAACCTGACTAAGGGTTGGTTTCCACTCTCGGGTGTGACAATGAGAAAGTTGATTTTGGTGACAAATGCGGTCTGAGATGTCTTGCACAGGAACAATATCAGCCTCTTCCACAAGCGAGAAATGCTGGGTGAAGGCATGCTGAGGCGTGATAGTGATCTTTTGGTACGACTTGCGTTTGGCAACCTGTTGAGGCAATAAATGCTTGACCGCCTTCCACATTTGATCACCAGTAGCACTGGACAAAAGGTCTTGTGAGTGCTGCGCAATGGTTTGCAGGTGGTGGGCTTCATCTCTTTTGAGCGAAGTTTCAAGATGGCCGCGAATAAGTCTGACAGACCTGTGAAGCAATGCCGTTCTATGTGCACACTGCTGCAGCCAATTGAGGCTGGGTGGTGGAGCAGAGAACAAGGCCCGTCGAGCTGCCGGCTGCAAACGTGCTTTGGGTCGAAGCTGCCACCATGCGAACAAAATAGCTCGATTGCATGCTGAGCGCACATGACAATCCGCATCTCGAATGGCTCGTCTGGCTTTGCGAGAAGCAACCAGTAAAGACCACGTAGTGTCTGACAGCTTTTGTGCTCTCTTCGAAACCGAGCGTTTGGGGAAAGCTGCGGTTAAACAAGTGCCAAACCATTGTGACAGGACAACTGCCTGTTGATCAACGGGCATACGCCACAAGCTGTCACGGAGTGAAGCATTGAAGGCTCGCATCAAGTGGGCACACATATCACGGCCCTCTGGCGTGAGCATGGCAATCCGATCAAAAGGTTTGGTAAGAGGCGAAGCTGCTTGACAACCATGAGCTAACAGTGGAACTTGAACTTGGACAGACAACGAAATATGGTCATCTGCGTCGGTGGCAAAGCTCAGTTCATCATGGGAGCAAACAAAATGTGCATGGGCCCATTGTTGAGGAAAGACTAAAAAGTCGATTCTATGCCAACCTGCTTGCGAATGCCAGGTACCTGTGGGCGAACATCACCGCTCCATTCATAACACGAATGCGTGGACGGCGCAAACAAGCGAAGTCTGTCAAGGAACTGCCGAAAACAGGTGCCAGATGGCGTTTCAGAGTCAGGTTGAAAGTCGCCAATGGCATGGCCTTGACACGAGCCCACTCTCGCGTTAGCGTCCACTCCAAGTATGAGGTGATCATGCGGCAATGCAAGAAGAGACTGGGCTAACTCTTGCCAGAATGCAGTGATCTGTTGCGAGTCTGTATGGGCATGCGGGGCATGCGCCGAAGCGAGCACCAGGGTAATCTCAGGCAAAGCACACGCTCATTGGAGACGTGCACAGTGATGGCCTTAGGGTCCCATTTAATGGGTACTGACACTCCATGCTCATCACGGACAGTAGCAATAGTAGAACGCAAGTTCAACCAAATGGCACAGCCTCCTTGTCCTTGAACAGCGGCAGAATGTACCATGTGCCAACCGTCTTCAGTCCAACGACGGGCTTCCTTGGATCGTGTCTCTTGGAGACATAGCAAATGATGCTCTGGGGAAGCTTGTTCTCTTAGCACAGTAAGTCTTGCGGCCCAAGGTTTCAACTTACCGCGTTGCCATTGCTTCAAAGTGTTGACGTTGAAGGTGGCAGCCTTGATACTGAGGGCCAACTGCTGACCTGACAGCGGTGACTTTTGTGGCAGGGCCCAAAGTGCCAGATCCTTCTGGGATGCAGGTGGTGCCACCGGAAGCACGATGTGGTCAGGCTGGAAGTCAACAGGAATATGCTGCATCTGCGAGGCCCAGTGATACCAGAGCCATGGTAACAATTCAATTTCTGCTGCAGAAAGAAACGCTGAATCCGGCCTTGAAGCAGGATCACGCGCCGTTTCTTTGGCAAGCGTGTCGGCCATTTCATTGTAAACATGACCACAGTGGGCACGTTGCCATTGAGCACGCAATGGTCCAGTGGTTCGAGCAGCTTCAAACAGTGGCCTAATGTGAGCGCTGACAAAAGGTCTGGCATGAAAACGGCACCTGGCAGCAGCGGATGAAATCAGGACCAACGCATCTGACACAATGGCATGTTCAACCCCTTGATGAAAAAGAGGTGACTGCAAGGTCCAGCAAAGTGCACGAAAAATAGCTTCTGCTTCGGCTGCACAGCTGTCAGGCAGGCTATCCCCATGACTCGAGCAAATGCCTGGCAGAAAATCCGGATGTCCTGGGTCAGCAACACGGTGGCTTCGAAATCCACAAGCCTCGTGCGACCCATCAGCAAAGCAGTAAACGACCACAAAAGACCAAGCTGCAATGGGACGTTCGACTGCAATGTTAAACAAATACGAGCCGTCAGTGTAAAGCTCAACTCGAACTGGCTGATGAGTGAAATCCCTCTGACAACGTAGCGGGCATGATGTGTCAGAAAGCTTGGCTGCAAGCAAGTCAATTCCAACAGCGGGCACGATAACAGTGTCAGTGCACGAAGGATTCTCTGGGATAAGCTCAGAAAGTGAAAGCTGCACAACCAGACGTGAAGACGCAGTCGAAGGCAGCTGACCACTTTGCTCATTGTTGGATAAAGGAACCGCATCGTTGAGCGAGATACGGACAGGATGACTGGGAGTATCACCAGGCTCATCTGCACTTGGTTCACTGGGCGGTCCTGGGTCACTTGACGCATTCGGGCGCCTGGGCGGTCTGTCAGGATTGGTAAAAGCGTCACCTGTGACATGATCAAAGAGGCCAATCAGCAAGCCAAAACCGTTTTGGACAGGAACAGGCACGTCATCAACTAAATCAGCATCAATGAGGCCAACCCGACAGTGTTTGGGTGGCTGGGCACCAAGACAAACATCGGCAAGATCAGCACTAAGGAGGACCTGCGTTCTGGTGACAGTGGGCTGCTCAACCACTGCTCGATACCGGATGCTGTCATTGTCAAAGATGCTAAAAAGCACAGCTTTGTGGTGCGAGTCAAAATGCTGGGTAAGAATGATGTGTGCTGCAACAAAGGCAAAGGCACTTGATTGAGGAGGTCTAGGCTTAACAACAAACAGGCCGACATCCAAGCTTGGATCGATGAGGTGCTCCCACGATGCAACCACTTGACGCTCCCAGGTGGAAGGATTGCCAACAACACGCACGCTTCGGTGCCAGTCACAAAAGGGCTGCACCTGAGGAGAAATAAAATACGTGACAACATGAAGCACTCTGCCTTCCAATTCGTTTTCAAGTGTGGATAAGCGATTCCACAGCATGAGAAAATCACCACGAAAAACTTCATCAGAAGAAGGCAGAGATGGCTCTGTGTCTTGCCAAGCGGAAAGACCAACATCAGTTGAATCAGTATCATGGGAAGGCGCATCCCCTGTGCCACCCGAAAAGTGCGAAGGTGCAACACAAAGCACAGGCACTTGAGCAGAGCCTGAGGTGCGAACTGGTTTGGTTGAGAGGCTTGTGCTGAATTGCAACATGCTAACAGCGGCATCAGCAGCAACAACTGGTGCATCATGAATGGTGATCAAAAAGGAACTACCGGAAGATTGCCTTGATGAAGGTGATTCAGGAACTAATCTGCTGTCTGAAGAAACTTCACAAATGCCAGGTCCGCTGCATAAATCCTCAACTCCAGCAGACTGCCGAATCCTTTGAGCGTTCATGAGCTCCGGCACCGATGTTGCAAACTGGTCAAGTTGGGCGAAATCAGCATGCATCCGACTGCAAGTAATAAGTACTGCAACTTGACGGTGCAGTGGATTTTGTTCAAGAATCAAATGTGGAAGTGAATCCTCTGGTAACCGCCCCATTGGAGGGGGTTTTGGTAACACCCAGGAGATTTGCACGGGAAGGTGTTCTTGAAAGAGATCATGCCACACCTGTGCAAAACTGCTTTTCCAAAGGTTGGCGTCAGCTGGCAATCGAACCACTCTAGGAGTGGAACAATGTGGATGACGAGTGTGTGACACATACCAAGTAAGAAAGAACGTGTCAGGGAAAGGAGTTACGGCCGAAATGCATTGCGAAGCGCTAGATGGTGCACTATCTTGCGAGGCAACGGCGTTGTCAGTTGGTAAGGCCGATCTATTGCTTTGAATCTCCAGGTCAGGTGAGTCCCACAACATGAGGCCAAGGCTAGCAAGCCATTGACGTATGGCGATACGATGCGCAGGATCTTGGTGAGGACCAACATTGATGAAAAGATGGTCACCATGTGACATCTCAACAACTTGCCTGTCAGTCGGTGACCATGGGAATCCATTCCTTTCAAACTTAACTCCCTCTGGGAAAGCTTGCAAGACATGTTCCACACCCAAAAGCCTTGGCACACTCGTTCCAGTGAGCCGGTCAGGGAGCAAGAAAGCAAATTCATAATCGTTGGGTGGTCTTGCAACCGCAGCATGACTCTGGTCGTGGTGACACATGATGTGGACGAGCACGAAAACTAATCCCTGATGCCAATCACGGTCATGCTCACGCTCAGCTATAACGTCAAACTGGGCATGTGCAGCTGCAGAGAATGGAACCTGATGTAGCGCAATGGCAGGGTTATCCGGATCATTCAGGACTGCATTCACTTGTTCAAGAGTGGGCCCTTGAGTGCCGGCTTGAACATAGATCTCGGGGTGCTGCGTTGGGTGAATGAAAACAGCCCACTCGTGCAAGGCAAATGATGGTGAATCAGAATGCGCTGCAACGGAGGGAGTTCCAATGAGGGATGGCGAAGGGGCCACATGATTGGCCGGATCATTGGTCGCCGCACTGACAGATGAGCCAGTACGGGAACGAGACCGGCTTCGCTGCATGAATGACGTGCTATCAAAGGTCACGGCATCAATCGAAACAGAAAATCTGCTAAAGTCGGTAGGTAACAAATGAAAACGTGTGATGCATCTCGAGGAAGGTGGCAAACCTACAGGAACGGCAAACGAGTCACTGCTAACTCGAAGGCAAAAACAAGCAGGCTGCTGCACATTTGACGGTGGATCATAAACAGGTCCCGAGCTCACAACGGCCACAGAGGACAGCGGAGCACTCAAAGACCTGTCAGAACACGATGCATCCGGTGGTGGTTGATGTGAAGATCTCGAGGGAGTAAGTGACCGTGCTGAATCTTGAATCGAGGAATGCAAAGCCCAATCCTCAGCAACAAACGAGGGAGATGCCAGAAAACCATGCCTGAGCAGCAGCTCTGTAGGATCACCCAGGGTACCATTGCTTTGAACCCTCTGAACAACAAGAACCATACCTAGTCCATCTTGGCTTGGTACAGGATCGAGTTGGACTTCGTGGTGATAGTACCATACTGAACACTGGTACGAAGCGAGACTGCAATCATCGAGCCTTGCGGAATCGTACAGAACACGTGGCTTGTCAAGCCACAGTGGCGCTGTGTGAACCTAGAAAAGAGGGAAGTTACTGGCTCCAACTTCACTCAGATGATAAGCAGCTAAATCGGCATGCGCATCCTGGACGCCAACAATGTGGCCTGCTCTACCCTGATTGATACCAACAGGTGGGCGAGGCTCTACTAAATACAAATCAATTGGTGCACCATGATCAATGCGATCATCCCAAACTTGCCAGAAATCTTCGGCCCAAGTGTGAGGATCTTGTCCAAGTCTCAAAGGTCGTCCTCCCTGACTGACAGGAAACCTGGTACTATGCACGAAGAAAGAAAGGTAGTAGGCAATCGGACCTTCCTCTTCAACCTCAGTCGCAGAAAAATGCCCCCATGTACTAAGCAGAGAGGCAAAATTGCGAAATGTGCATTGTTGACCAAAAACAATCGAGGCAAGAAAAGCTGGTGCAGTAGGAGGTTCGGGTGCATCACTGCTGGAAGCACTTGCGTGTGTACTTGCAACATTAGGCTGTATAAAATGCTGCGCAAACGAAACCGAATCGATGCAAGGATCAGACGAGGAGCAGTCATGCAGCAACAATCCACGTGCATGCTGAGAGTGCGACTCTCCATACAGTCCTGCCATCGCAGATGAATCCTGAGCATCACTCTGTCGGTCACTAGAAATTCTCAATCCTGGGGAGCTCGACACGGCTCTTTCGAACAGCGGAGCACGCCGCCAGGTTGAGTTATCATCGGTCCCTGGGTAAGCCGCATCCAGAGTTGCATCATTGCTACTGGGCACACAGGATGAGGGTGACTCACAACCATCATCAACCATGGGATGCAATGGATGAACGACATGGCTTGGGGAGCAATTGAGCTGCAAAGGAGTCAGAAGCAACTTCCAAGGTTTCTCAGCCCAACCACTGAGAGTACAAATCGGAGCACTAAGACTCACAATCGGCAACAGCTCATACGAATGGAAACCGATGGCAATGTCCTCTGCAAAGGTGACAACTTTGGAGCCGGCTGTGGAGTGTTCACGAGCAGCTTTAAGACAGCTACGCAGCTTGCCATGGGGGCCCCAGCCTCTCTTAGCAGCCACAACTCTGACACTACACTCTTCGGATTGAAGCTGGAAGAAATGGTCCTGGGCTGCAACATCAACAGCAGTCCACGGGGACATGAAATCCTCAGCTTGGCAAACGCTGTGCAACCATTTCATAGTTCCCAAAAATGGTTCATGCCAGCATCTACGTGGAAGGGGCACACCTGCTGAATCAAAGTGCCCAAACATCGAATGCGCCGACCTGTCACAAATAACCTGCTGGTCTATTTGGCCGGCGTTGGAAAAGGCGTGGTAGCTGGCGAGGATGATTTTGCACCTGTGCCACCAGGAGGAGCTTCGACATTGGCCTGAGCGGTGAGTTTCAGACGCTTCCGCTCCTGTTCTTGAACATCCTCTTCCATCATCTGGGCTTCTTCCTGAAGCGCAGCAAGGGACGTCTTGAGCGTGTTCATTCCATGGAGGATGCGTTTGCTTGAATCCATTGACTCGGCCATGAGGGTGTCGGCATCTCCGTCCTCCTCCGGTGGGTCGGTGAGGCCGACTGTTGTGGCAGCCTTCTTGGCTTCCTCGAGAACTTCCTTTGCCTGAGTCAACCCAAGTCTCGCAGCCTGTAACTCTTCTTCGAGTTTGGAATCCTCCTGTTCGAAACGCTTGACATTCTCCTCCCACCTTTGGATACTGTCGGTAACATACCCCTGCCAGTGCCTGTGCAGGGATGATCTCGATTGAATTGTTTCCTGCAACTGCTTTTTGGCAACTCCAAGGCGAGAAACTGCATTGTGCAAGTCCTTCGTGGCCTGCTGGGACGTGCGCGCTGACATACTTTGCACAAGCTGTTGGATGTTTTCCGGCAGCTGGCTGCTCTGGCTTCGAAGCTTGCCCATCAACTCCTGCATATCCGAGTTGATTTGTGGTGGTGGGGCAGATGGCTCCACTGTGCTCGACTTGGCAGGCGGTTTCCAAGTAGTCTCCTGTTCCGGCGCGAACTCCAGTGGGGGAGGCGGTGGAGGCTTGGATTTGTTCTTGCCTTTGCCTCCTTTGCCCTTGCCAGCTGAACCATCTTTCCCTTTGCCTTGATGATCCTGTCGGTTGCCCCTTGGAGACTTGGGCTTGGGTGCTTGGCGCCTGGGTGAAGCAGTCACTTGTCTCTCGCTGTGACTGGATGGGCCCCAAGGCAACTGTGGATCTGTCCATTCTTTGCATACCACGAATTGGAATTCCATGCAGGTGTCTGTTGCGGTGGGTTGTACACAAAATTGGGGTCGGCACACACTTGCCACCCCTTCCCACACGTTGGACAGAACTCTGCATTGTACCATCTCATCTTTCGACAAATCCCACACTTCCAAGGTGTCTTGTCCTCCATCTCTGACACAATGTGTTTCAGGAACCCCGGGTCCTTGGAGTGATGAAGTGCCAAAAGGCGCTTGATGCGCAGCAGCTGCTCCCTGGAAAGCCGATGCTGTCCAGTTTTGTGCAAATGCCAGCGGAGCCTGGCAAGGGCACGTTGACGGCGCTTCGACCGCCTTTGTGTAGGAGTGGCCGTGATAACCAGCAAAGACCAATCCCCAAAAGAGCACCACCGCACGCATATAGGACCACGTTCCAGGGCGGGACCAGTTCAGAACGTGGTAACGAATTGAGGCAGCGAATGCCGCCCGCGGGAATGGCACGAACCCTCCCGCTAAGGTTTCCTGAACTCACACACGGGGGGCCGCTCCGTGTGAGAGTCGGAGCCGAAACCTTGTGATTTCAACCCCTCTGAAAAATATCAGTCAAGCAACCATTTGTTAACAATTCCTAAAAGGTTCAAAACCGCCAGCCAAATACATGTGCTACTGTTGGTTGATTGTGGTGAACCATTTATGAGAAGGCTAAGTTCTTTGGCATGCTTCGGCTCCTCCTGCCGCCGAGGTGTTGTAGTCTGCCGTCCTTAGGAAGCCGATGTTCCACCGGTTGGGAGCAGCCGCAAGCTGCGCGACGTGTGCGCACTGAATGGTTCATAGATATTCCGGCACCTGCAAGGGGAAGGGTAAGTTCTACATGAGTTATGAGCACAGAGATCCCTTGCTGCAAAGTCAATGGTCGAAAAGGTCTCAAGAAAGATCATCTGATGGCCGATCTTGTGTATCTCCTCCCTGGAGGAACATTATAGATGGCCGCGGCCATGGTATCACAGCTCTCAAGAGGGATATTGGTCAAAATATCCTCGACCCAGGCAGCCCCATGACAAGAATTGAGATTGGACCTGCGGCGATAATCATTGCACGGCGCATGGTGGTTGAAAACATCCTGCATCTTTGCACTTTCATCCCATTGTGCGTTGCAACAGTTCTCAAAAATACTGAGATGCCTTCCGGACTCAGGCCCAGCCCTGGCTAACATACTCCAGAAAGTTGACGCACCCGAAAAACGATTAAAAAACCCACACAAACACATGGTATGTATTGAATTATGCCTTGTGCTGCTCAGGGCAACCTAAGTAAGGTACTGCAGAGTCAAAACCGTAACGCTGTGGCGACCGCTGACCGCTGACAGACCCATCTCCCGCCAAAGCACGTGCTTCGCCCGGGTAGGCAATCGTGACGGATCAGAGTCTTGCCTCGCCCCGCCATCGACTTGGATAGACCCTACTAAGAGCAGTACCCCAGTACAACTACCAGTTCAACTAACCCAGTCAAACTAAGCAGTTAAACCAACCCAGTTAAACTAACTTGGTTAAACTAACCCAGTTGAAATAACCCAGTTAAACTAACCCAATTAAACTAACTATGGAACTAACATGAACTAACTACCAGTTATAACTACCAGAATAGGTAAACTAACCCAGTTAAACCGGAATGGTTAAATTTGTTTATAAGTAGGAGAACTACCTACCAGTTGGGGCAAGTACAACTATACTTACAGTAGGTGGTTTATAAACCAACTTATAACCAGGGGTACCATCGTTTAAATGATGATGATGATGATGATGATGATGATGATGATGATGATGATGATGATGATCCATGTTGTGCTGACTTAATGCGCGTTAACATGCTTTAACAGGGTATTGTGAGTCCCATGTTGTACTGCTGCCTTAACAGGACTTCCACAATTCATAGCAGCAACTGCTTCTCTCATGGCTTTTTTGGTGTGGCATCTGCTTACCACCAGGATTCATGGATCGCCATGAGTCCCATTCCCTGTGGGCTTGATGGCATGGCTTCGCTATGGCTGGCCATGATAAAGATCCCTTCATGTCTTTTCTCGGGATAGTGTCCTGCAGTTCCGAAAAACAAATGGATAGCAGAGTGCCAGCAAAATTCGGCACCACCAAACATAATTTCCGCCTTGCCATGATGCTATTCGCATCTTTGCGAGCCCTCCGATCTTGGCAGGCGTGCTTGATCAACCCCAAATACCCCCCCCGGGACGTGTGATGTCCGCAATCCGCTGAAGGGGAATTCCACTGCAACAAGTCCGACACCTCGGTACCCAAAAATCCAAATGGCAGTGGGTCAAAACTCAAAACCCTTAATCCCCCTGGTTCCCCTATTATTAACCAGGCTCTTTCTCTATGGAATTGTTGGCTATCATCCCCTATTATTTGCTGGCTAACTTTCCCTATGGAATTGTTGGCTATCATCCCCTATTATTTGCTGGCTAATGTTGACCCATAGCCAAATCAACCAGAATTTTCATGGTAAATAATTCCCGGCGAGGTGGTGAACAGCTTCTCCAAAGCAGCATTAACCACCGCTGAGGTGCGCCCACGGTTTCGAGAGCTCTTGGCCAAGATGTGCTGCCCTCGATGGCGCGCAGCATGGCCCAGCTTTTCCATGGCCTGACCGCTGAAAGCTGCTGGTCACCCAAATCCGACTGTTGAAGATGGGAACTGTGTGGACATGCAGAGGTTTTATTACTTTAATGTAGCATGATTTAATCAATTACCCCATATCAGTTTTCACTTTGGTTTTTGTAATGTAGTATGATATGATGTAGTCAATCAATTATCCCGTATTAGATCTCTATAACTTTGAAGACTGCCATGAAAATCCATGGGTTCTTGATCGTGGCGCACCACATTCGCAACTTGTTTCCGTGGGGTGCTGCCAGGTGCGCGGTTGATTGCACATGTTGGGGTGATCGTTGATGTCACTTCATCTTGAAAAAAACAAGGAGGGACTTTTACGAACCTGTGAATGGCCAAGCCATCCAAACTCCCAACCGACAATGAGCCACCAGTATAGCGAACTTTGTTTGGACGGTTGGACAAGCCAACCCAAATGAGGAGTTGTTCTTTCAATGGCTTGCACCGAAGGTAGTGAAGGCTTCCCATGTTGAAAAAGTGTATGGACAAAGCGGTCCCTTCCCCCCGCATATCCCAGCACTTTAAGTAACTTGTTCCAAGAAATAATCACTGCCAGCTTGGACCAACAATGCAACATGTGTCTTGTTTCGCATGTTCTTCTCCATGCCTTTGTTTTAGATCAGAATATCCCCAAATCGTGTGAACCAATATGAATGTCACGTCACGGGTCCTCCTGCGTCCACATAAACCTCTAAGAGAACAAATCCCGATTCATCAATTCTGCCAGTACAATGATGTCTATTCTCATGATGACGGGCTATGTAAAAAACCCAAGGTACTTTGGCCGGTAGAGCCCACAACTTAAGTGGTAGTTGGTTGCTGTTTTTCTTTGTCAATCTTCATTGAGTCCATTATCATGAGGTGGCCCTGTTTCCAAACTCTCAACTTCGTAAGTATATGAATATAACTATACTTAGTAACCAAAATCAACCAACCAAAAGCTACCTGCCTCAAGTTCCTCTTTCTTGGATCGCCCATCCCTTTTCCCCAGCTCTGGTCTCACACCACTTTCCGTGTGAACTTCCGGCATTGAAAGAGCCGGTCACTTTGGCTTCAAGGAAAAGAGACAACGGGATTTCCAGCGGTTTGGCGTGCGAAATTCAGCAGAATCTAGGTCGCCCAATGCTGAAAAACAACCCGAAGGTTGTCTGAAACATGAATCATTTCAAACAAAAATCAAAAAAGTAAAACAAATTAATGTAATATAGTAATATCTTTAGGGAACTCCCAGTTTGATGTCCGTTGATGATGTCCCCCCAAAAAAATGACAATTTTTGGGCAATTTAGGAGTGCCAACCGTCACATGAGATTCTCTCTGGAAAGCACCCCGAGCAGCAGCAGTTTTAGCCGCCAGTTCAGGGCACCGCTCAGGCACGCCGCGCCATCTCAGTCGTCAAAAGCAAACTCCTGCGACACTACCGGAGGTCCAACATCGATGATGGGTAATTCGGTCTCATGCGTACTTATAACCTATATCTACCCCTAGAGTCCGAGAAAGAAACAAAATCGTCCATATATAGTAGGCATTTATATGAACTCACTCGTCCAAGAAATTGCATTGAATTGAATTTGGAACAAGTCGTTTGCGTTTCTCGCCAACCGGCAACAAAGTCAAAAGTCAACCACCTGCGCGCTGGGCCGGCTGGTTTGATGTGTTTGGTCTAGGAATCGGGAGGCGGAACAAGATTCTAGGAGCAATCTCACATTCTTATTCGATAATGCACTCAGCCACAGAACCAAGAAAATGATCACAAGTCACAAGACTCAATTTTGTTTGTCGATACGTTGCGCGGCCACGTTGAACCAATTCAAGGCAGCTGCTTTGACACCCCTGAGGCCAGGAGGACTACATGAGTGCATCCAGCTGGGACGTTGGGTCAAGTTGGGTGATGTTCTGCAGGCTGACAAGTAACCAGTTTATTCGGCACGTTCCCATGTTCATGCAGCTGATTAGCTGGTGGAAGTGCAGAACTAGACATTTTTTGCTGCTGCTCCAAATGAACCCTCCAAGTCTCTTGCCCATGTATAAGCGTACGAATGCCTGTTCAGAATAGCTGCCGGTGATCTTATCAATAGCAAAGAAAACAATTAACACATAGTCATCATGTTACATACTCATTCATGATATAAAGGATGATTATATGCATAGCCCCCGATAACCTGCGGACGCGCAGGCATTTGCCAAACAAATGGAAATAACACCAAAGAGCAAAACCCTTCCACAAACACATGCAAATCTTCGCATAGATATATAAGCAGGTAGACCGTCTGGCAACCGCGCTGCAAAATTTGCAACGGATTAGATCCCAGCAAGAGCCATCGGACGTCCCCTCTCCATCCTTGAGGAAGATGTCAAAGTCTGCCGGCTTGGAATCTTCAGCCAAGCCAGGAAAAATCTGCTGGCGCCTCGCCTCCTTCTTGTCAAAGACCTGTAGCGCCGCAGTCGGCCTGGACTCAATTCTGAGGTTTGCCAAGGTTGTGACAAATTACAGTGAATTGAATTGTTCACATTTTGGTTCGACAAACCATTACCATTGCTGTAGCATCAGCCAGGGAAAGAACACTACATAACACTGACTCATAACACATGTTGTTGATCCACATTGATCATGATTCACCGCTTGTCATCGCCAGCAACCATTGGCTAAGTCATGATTCACCTCGAGTAATCACTAGTAGCCGTACGTATCCATTACTAACCATTGGTAGGTAAGGATACTAATTCCTAGTTAGATTCCTATGCAACATGTCCCAACTCGCAACATCTCGTAACCATTCCTCATTAGATTCCCAGCTCCTAACATCTCCTAACCAATGGTTCCCAATTAGATCTGTAATCACTAGCAACCATCAGTATCCATTCGTAACCACTGGTAAATCAGGATACTCATTCTTCATTAGATTATTATCTCGTAACCAATAGTTCCTAAGTAGAAGATTTGGCAGTGGGTCAAAACCCTTAGTCCCCCCGGTTCCCCATCCTTAGCCAGGCTGTTTTCCCTATGAACTTGTTGGCTAATCATCCCCCATGAAATTGTTTGGTTAATATTGGCCCATAGCCATACAGTTGGTATATATCCCCTATAATTGTTAGCTATCATCCCCTGTTAACCATGTGCAGCTAGTTAACCATGGTTGTTGGTTGATTGATATTGACCCATAGCCATTTGATCATCATGACTCACCACAACTTCCCAACGTCGCAACCCTGGGGGACGCCACCACCGACATCGCCCAGGCGCGAAAGGGATGTGCTCCACGAGGCGATCGATGCGTCGCAGGTTGGTTTCCAACACATTCCTGGGGCGCCACCGGGTGGCTGACTGCCCTGGTCGTGATTTTCCCCCGTTTGGCTGGTTTCCGCCCAAAAAAAAAAGGTTGGTTTATTTATGTGTATTTCATGTTATTTCTAATTATGATTACTAGTGGATGATTTGGGGGTACCATGGAGTCCCCTATTCTCAGAAACCAGAATTTAGAGAGATCCGGAAAATGGTACACCCGCTGCCACTTCGCTCCCCAAAATTTCTGAATCAGCCAATCGTCCCAAATGTGTATGTTATATGGGTACTGCACGGCGGGGATTGGTGATGATATGTGATGACTAGATTGATGATGAAGCGAACCCTCTTCAGTCCCCAAAATGCTACTTTGGCTCTCTTGACAATTAGAGTTGTGCATTCCCAGATTGCTTAGATTCACCACAGCTGTTCCCAGCTTCCTAGCTCCCTTCCACCCACCACGTTCGGGAATCACTCGGATAAATACGCACCCATCTGCGAACAGATTATTCACAACCATTGTACCATGTGTCCTATTACATTGCTGTCCCCGGCATGCCATGAAACAAGCAACAAACCGATTGCGGACTTGAAGCTAAAAAATGCTCAATGCAAACTACCACACTCATTGGTTCTGAAGACTGGTGAAGCACCTCAACTGCCCTAGACCTCTTGGCAAAGCTAGCTTCACTTCACCATATCTCGTCATGATGGCGGACTTTTCCTGGCCAACAACAACCCAAGGTGCGCAGCGGCCAGTGGAAGCATCCCAGCTGGTTGAGGGTTCCACTGGTGGGCAGCTACGACTTGACGAAGTCGACACCGGTTCGCGTCCATGGGAAACCATCAACCGATTTGGGTCATGGCAAGCTGCTGGGTGTTGATTGCAGGCTATGACGGTTATGATTCATTTCCGCTGTTGAAGGGCCAGGGACCACACCAACCAAAATGGAGCAAAGAACCGAGGCAACAGCATCCATGGGCCATGGGCATTGTGAGAGGAAGTTATCCTGTAGTGTACGATTCATAGCGTATGTAGGTATATATAGGACGGGTATAGGGTACATAGAGGCTCCTCTTACGAAACGGTTCCCGCTCGCTTCATCGGCCAAAGACGACAACAACAACAACAACAACAACAACAACAACAACCACCACCACCACCACCACCACCACCACCACCACCACCACGACCACAACCACAACCAGGATCACGCTAAGTAGCTGTAGCACCCCCATCCTTCACCCAAACGCCTTGGCGTCTAAGGCCTGCAAGGCCTCCGAGTCCGACATGACCTGGGCATCCCGGGCCCGAAGCTCCGCAGGACAGCGCTGCAGCACTTCTTCACAGAGCCGTCGCAAGGCCAGCAGAGCGCGACGCTCCACCGTGGGATTGAACGCCTCGAGGCGAAGCTTTGCAGCTGGGATTGACACAGGTGGTTTCTTCGGGGTTCATTACAGTAGATGATTGCTATTAATGGTTGATAAGTGGACTCAAAATCAATGGTTTAGTACTATTATAGTTGCTATAAAAAATGGCTAATAGGTTACTATAAATTTGGTTTAAAAAAACTGGATGATTTGGGGTCCCCTCTTTTGAGAAAACATCATATGAATTGACTCTGGACCGGGCAGATCTAAGATATCTCAAAGAGATCGGAGCTGGGGAAGATTCCTTTCGGCGCTGCTTGAGGGCTTGGGAGGCAAAAACAAAGCACAAAACAAGGGACCGTGTTCGCGAGTAATTCATACAATCATTCACGGGAATGGCGGCCGGTTCACTTTGACGCGAGGTGCTGCATCGTGAGCCTTCAATGATTTCACATCAAACGACTTACTAAGAAACGCAGTTCCGCCTTCACAATCCCTCCTACTCAGACATTTGCGACTATTTCTCCCGTGCACCTTACCACAACAATGACTGGTAAAAGCCGGTGTCCTTGCATGCCTGATGGCCACCCAGCTATCCCCATACCCTTGCACATGGAAAATCATGAAAAGTCAATGACACATATTGCTCACGTAGGTCAGGTTACTTTCTTCATCCCCAAATCGCTCAAGGACTGCAAGAGGTTGGCATCTCGTCGATTCAAGTCCCTCGTAGTGAGCACCAGCAAACGCATCAGCAGCATGGTTTCTTGTGGCCAGTAGCCTGTGACGCTGCAGTGGCATGTGCATCCACAAGAACTGCAGATATATGCGGCTACCCAGCGGCATGGGAGTGCTTCATATTGCCACCCCCCAAAAAAAGGTGGCAGCACAGCTTTGGCACCAAATTTCAAGCAACATAATATTTCACTCTGTATGAACCACTTATGAATCTACATGGCTGGCGGATGCTGGCGTGTGAATACCATGCACCCCTGGCGAACATCCCATAGATGACCAAAATTGACCAAACAGGTCTTTGTTGAGATGTTCCCCTGCCCCTTCCTCTTGGATGGTTGGTCATGAGTCAACCATTCAAGACGCAGCGCAGTGCCGTCGCTGTGGAGCGCCCCTCCGCCACTGCTTGGGGCACCGTGGCACCTCTGGGGAGACACAAGCTCTGCATCTCGTCCACGTCAGCGCCCTGCATCTTCAACCAGGTCTTCTTGGCCTGGGCCAGCTGGGTCTCGCCCCACAGGTCGATCAAGGAGATCTCCACGAAGTTATGTACCTCGAAGCGCTGAGCAGGTGATCGAATCCCTTGCAGAGTATAACTACGGTTATTTTGCCACACAGAACTTTGAAGGATGAAGGATTCAGATGGTGCATACTACGGTTATTTTGGCATTCAGAACTTTGAAGGATGAAGGATTGACATACTGATGTACGTGGAACTGGTGTAAACATCGAAAATGATCCAAATGAATGCCAACGATAAAGGATCCCAAAAAACACAGAACTCATCAATGCGACCTTGGCTGGGTCGGGTGCAACTGCGTCACATTCCGTGCCAAAGAGAAGCCATAAAGCAGTAGCAGTTCATCGTTGGATCTGCGGCCGTAGGAGTCGAAGATCTGTTCGTTACCTTGCTGCAGTGCGTGAAGCCAAAGGGTCCATATCATACGAAGCTTGTATCATGTTGCTACTTGGTGCGGATCCGATGAGGGGGGCACCTATGAAAAATCGGCCGTCAAAAAAAAGTGACCAACAATGACCAATATCTTCAGATAAAACACATTCATCTCTTGTGCAGATGTCTTCACAAAGAGGAACTCTTAAGTGAATGCTTACAGCCCATCCTGAAGATGCCAACAAATTGGACCATTCTTGGTAAATGATCTAAACTTCAACATGGATATCATGGATGGAATCTTCATCTCCAGGCTTGCCGCCAGGTGGCCCTTGTAGGGCCGGTCCGTTTTCAGCAGCACCACTGGGCCCAAAACGGCATCCCGGGTGCCCGCCACGTAGGCCTTGGAGTCCGGATCATGGTTAATGAAGTCGATCCAGGGCACCAGGGCGATGACCACCTCCTTGGTAGCCAGGTTTCCGCTCCCGACTTACGGTGGGACATGGTGGGAGCCACAAATACTAGGGTAACTACCAGTTATGGAAGATATAACTATAGTTAAATCGCTTATGAATCAACTTATAACTAGGGGGCCACCTTGTGGATGTTTTTTTGCCGGGACGTCCAACGGTTTGCCCTCTACAGGTGTCAGCTCCATTAACCGATGACATGATGCAACAATTGGATAATTTGGCCGGAAAAGTCATACAGGGGGACCACAAATAGAAATGTTGGACATGACATGATAGTCTCACTTGAGTTTCCCGCATGCAAACTCACAGATTTCAGCATCCGTTTCATACTCGGCAGCCACTTTCTGTAGGGTTTGGCAGGCATGGTGTAAATCCCACGGGAATTCCGATGCGGTTATGACTTTTTATGTCCGTTCATCCCAATGTCGGCCCACATCTTTTTCTCAGGTCTTCGGTCATACCCCCACACGAACAACGACAATCAACCAAAACCAACCACACAGAACAGCGGAGATAATCCCCACATGTATATAGCATGAAGACACGAAGCACGAAATGAACGGTGTAATTATAACTATTATAACATCCCACCCATTCCCAATCCCCGCACGTAGCATCAAGACATGACGCAAGTGCAAATGAACGTTACCATCCCAACCCACCCATCGCCGGACGTATCCAAACGATTTCAAACGTGGCATCAAGATACTCAACCAACTGCAAATAAACGTCAGGATATCAACCATTCCCAAACCCTCCCTCCCCACGAAGCCACTGCAAGTTAACATCCCAACCCACCCATCCACGCAGATAGCATCCAAATGCGAAAAACCTTAGCATCCCGCCCATTCCCAAGCCCCCCATCCCCTCACGGGCATCAAGACACGCAGCCAGTGCAGGTGAACGTTCCCATCCCACACCACCCCCTGCCACACTAGCCTCAAGATATCTGAAGCAAGTGCAATTGAACGTCAACATCCCAGCACAGCCACCCCCACACGTGGCATCAAGATACGAAGCAAGTGCCAGTGAAATAAGTGAACGTTAACATCCCACCCCACCCCATGCCACAGGTAGCATCAAAATATGAGGCAAGTGCAAGTGAACGTGAACATCTCACCTCACAGAATCAAGATAGGAAGCAAGCGCACATGAACGATAGCATCCCAACCCACCCGTCCCCAATCCACCCAACCCGAACCCCCCCAAAAAAACAAAACATATAACATAGAAAAAGCAAGAAAACTCCATGGCCTTCTGTGGTCGGTGGACCAACTACACGCCCCTTAGCATGACCGCTTACCATAATCAAAACATAAACCATGCAGGGTGTTCAGTCAGGGAGAGCGCTGAGTGACAAGGAGCCTTGCCATCAAGGTGCAAGCGAAAAGATCGACTCAGAAGCACGGCATACGCCCACAGAAAGCGAGGAAGTGTAAAGACATCTCTGGGAAACCGATCAGGATTCTTGGCAAAGACTTTGTCCGTGATGCTTAGATACTCCTCCTCGATCTTCTCACGCAAAAATTTGGACATGTTCTTGATCAGACTGCCTGACAGCTCTCCAGAGAGAAACGGGATGAGGCCAATGTATTTCAGGTCTTCCATGATCGTCCATCATAATCTGAAGAATTTAAATAACATCTCAAGCGGTCTGTTTTCCACCTGCGGTGCAGGATGCTGTATCATGGCCATTCTGGCCTGCTTCCCCCTCGCCCATCTTGCCCACACCGTTCATTGCGAAGGCCGGACCAACCAAGAGCGTCCCCCAGACTCGCAGAGGCATCTGTACCTGCACGAGGAAAGTCGCGTGCTTCAAAAGCTGGGGAAAATTGGCCGCCCCAGCAAGCACCTTTCGACGGGCATCCTCTTTGATTCTGTGTAAAAACTGTACCGTTGCTACTTCCTGCACATACACTTCCATGATCTTGGAATTTATCCATCGTCCTCTTCTGCGTGTCAGCTCTGAATCCTCAGAAACGGCTAGCATCCAGCTAGCGCCGCCAGCACGAAGACTCCCCATGTCAAGACCCTTTCGAGACTCAAGCAAGGGGCCAGAAAGTCCAAGGGCTCGCAGCAAACTCTGAAACCGTGATCGCATTGTCTGAGGAGAGTAGGGCCACAGAGCTTCATGCGGGCTTAGCCCCTCAAAGGCTAAGACCACCACCTTGAGGAGTTCAGGTTGATCAAGCCGAGCAACCTGATGGCGTGCAGCTCGGAAACGGGTTTTCGGCTCCTTGATCTGCAGCAGTCCATAGTCTGTTGAGAACCCCACGTCCTTCGGGAGGATCAGGTTTGACCTTGTAGCCGCAAAAACCTCACCAATCCGTGTCAGTGCTCCAAAGGATAGGGCAATGACACCGGCTTCACGAGGCCATCCCCATAGAAACGCTACAGATATCATCGCAAGCAGTACCTGCCAAGGCATCGCTATGTGATGCACTGGGGGCTCAGACCTAAGCCAGCTGAACGCAAGGTCCCATGCTCCCTGCACACATCGCTTCAGCCTAGGCCTCTTCGATGTCACTGCATTGATCGTTTCTGCATAGTGGTTGTAGGGTCTTCCTGCAGCAAACTGTTCACGACCATACCTCTCCAACAAAGCATTCACCGTGTCGATGTCGCAAACGTTCGCATCCAGGAATTCATCGATGCTGAGGGAAATCTTTTGCAGCCATTCGTCAAAACTGTTCAAAAGCTTGTCTCTCTGCTCCTGAGTCCTCCCTAGGACGGGCCGTCCTTCAGCAAGCGCTACTCCACCTCGAGCATTAGCTCGAGCAGCATCTGCTTTGTCTCGAGGGCGCAGCACTCCATGGCTAGGCGGGCCGGCTAGTGACACCTGGCTGCTGACCAACAACATGATCAGAAAGGAACCTTTCCAAGAACCCTTCCGAACCTTCAGACCACAGGCACACAGCAGAAACGGGACAAAGACAAGTCCAAGGTAAAGTCCAGCGAGCACACGGAAAGGACAGCCTGGAGACCAAAACCGCAGACGGGGTGGAGAAGCCTCGTCAAATCCAGGACGAGGCCCCTCACCTGGAAATCCAAGAGTCGAGTCAAATCCAGCAAGGGGTCGGACACCGAGGCAGGCAGAGGCAGCAGTCTCAGGATGAGGATCTGTGTATGCTTTCAAGTAGGCTTCAGTGGCACTGGCACCTTTGCAGAGGTACCTGACAGGATAGCTCCGTTGACTCCACCTCCCAAACCTCCAGCTTTCTTTGCTCCCAAGCCACTTCAACGTCACTAGGCCAAGCAACAGCCTGACCCAGTTGGAAGCCCACCTTCTCAATCCTGGAATCTCACCCAAGTCCAAAAGGGCGTCAAAGTCCAAGTCAGTGATCCAGGAATGCCCCGAAGTCCAAAGGCTAAGTCCACGAGAAGGGGGATCCGAAGGGTTGAGTCTAGTCGGAGAGAACTGGAGGGCAGGATAGAGGTCCCCAACGATTGTAGTGGCTCCAATCCTCCTCATCGTGGGGCGAAGTCCAAGAGCAGCAGATCTACCTTTGCAGATGGCTGAGAGAGCAACGTTTGAGTCAAGAGCCGCTGTGAACCTTGATGATGGCTTCGAACGAGCTAGATCTTTCAGCAGCCTGCCATAGGTTGCAGCCTCATAGATGTTGATGTGTGAGGATCCTTTCCACCTCCAAGAAGAGTGAAGCTTCCAGTCTGCTGAAATCAACACATCATTCACGATTGGGCTCTCCAGGCCTTCAACTTGAAACTCATTGAGCTTTGCCTTCCTGAACTTAAGCACCAGGGCTTCATCAAAGGCTTCCGCAATCTCAGCTGCTAACTCTGTTGTATATGTTGCTGAAGGCTTCGTGAACTTCCCCTCTATCTTGACATGTGTGTGGGACCTATCGCACTTCCGTGACAGCCTCTTCGACGACATGTTTGCCAGGAGCATCCTAAAACCTTTCATGTGAGGAGAGCCATACATGCAGGAGTGAAGCTTGGTCTCATGGCATAGCCCAAGGCGAACAAGGCAAATCCATTCCTCCAGCCATGCCATCTTGCTAAGCAAAGGAGTCTCCAAAAGCCCCACTACATCGCATACCGCTGCCAAGTACATCAGTGCAAGGCTCCTCAAGGCAAGCTCTGTCCCAATATGGGTCCTCTCATCTTTGGGGTCAAAACCTCTAGGCTTCTTGTAGGACCTGAGACAAGGGTGGGCTGCAGCACTGAACGTTGTGCACGGTGGCTCCAAGGCATAAGAGTCAAGAAGGCCATCCTCGACCAAGTGGTAGAGCCACCTGAGAACTTCAAGGAAACGAAGGTTGTAGACCGCCGATCTGTCGATGTCTATCACTGGCCCGCACACCCATCCTCTCCTTGACATGGCTTCAGTGACTCTTCCAGCTCCTCCACATATCTCTATGAAGTTGAACCTAAAGGCTAAAGGTTTTTGGGGCTGAGCAGCTGCATTCTTGAGATCATCTCCATCCTCTTCAAAGTCTGGATCTACCTTCCTCAAAAGCAGCTCGGTCCTCGAAAGGAGTCTGCTATAACCTCCTTTCTTCCTGCCCAACCTCCAAAGTGCTCTGGCAAGCGGAAGGTCAACCTTGGCGACAACAGCGGCTCCTCCAAACTCTGAGGCATCAGTGGCAAACACTTCTTGACTCATCTCTGCTCCCAAGTTCACACATATCAATGGGGCCAACACGCTAAGGACAAGCAGCTCCTCTGCGACCTGCCTGGACAGTGGGACAACCTTAGGCTTCTCTTGGTCGACCTCGGCAAAGTGGAACTCACGGTGACATGCTGAGAGGACACTCATCAATGGTCTCCTGTAGAGCAAAGCCGAAGTCCATCCTCCAAGTAGGCAGGCCATAAGAGCATCCGTAGTCCTCTTCCCCTTTGCAAGCAGGAGCGAAACATAGGCCAGGGACAACCTCTTGGCAACCGGAGCTCCAAGTAGAACCAAGCCTCTCCGCCTAGTTCTTGCTGAGGAATCAATCTCAGCACCGGTAACCTTTGCTGAGGTGGCCTCATAGACATCTTTGTGAGGAGAACCTAACAGCTCATATTCGTGGTAGATCTGCTGGGCCTTCTTCATGGCAACCCCAGCAGTGGAGAC
>VSDK01029918.1:109293-221765 GCA_009767595.1 Symbiodinium kawagutii
CCAACCAACCAACCAACCAACCAACCAACAAACCAGCCACCCAAGCAAGCAACCACTGTCTGTCAGATCGTCTTAATTTTGTTGCTTTTTGTGACATCGAACTGCGGTGTGTTGGCATATGTACATCTGTTTACATCTATAGTCAATTATGATAGATTACAACCATCAACGTTAACTACCATCAGATATCTCTGTACTGGCATATGCAAATAGATCAACCATCCACCACTTCGTAACACCTGGCTACTCCTGGTCCTAACTGTTGACGTGTAGCATGTTGAACAACCAACTAATCAATCAACCGACCAACCAACCAATCAATCAACCTATCAACCACCCAAGCAACCAACCAACCACCCAACCAACCGACCACCCTACCAACCACCCTACCAACCGACCAACCAACCGAATCAGCTCCACCATGGCCGCCGTTTCTCCTGCGATTTTCTTCCATGAGGTGCTTCACTTGTTGACCTCGAGTGGCATGCGCAGGCAGGGGGGGCGCTCCCTAAGATAACATGCCATGGATTCATGGATGATCTGAGTGAGGTGCGGCCCCCAAGCGTTAGCTAAGTTGGGTTATAACTAGGCTCAAGTAGGGTACCCTCTGATGAACTAACAGGGCAAGGGAAAATCCACCATAAATGGATGATTTCCTGGGGTTTTCCCAACAAAATGGTGGATTTTCCATTGCCATGTTACTTTACCAGAGGGTAACTACTAGTCATGGAAGATATAACTTAAACATAATTAAAAATGGCTTACCAACCAACTTATAACAAGGGGACACCACCTTGTAGGGACTTCGGAAGTTTTTACAGAGTGGTACCCCTCCCAGGGCCCATCAACTTGGATTATAACAAGGGCTACTCATAGCCACGGAGATTTATCTATGGCTTAGCTGTGCTTTGTTGTCTGGTTGGTGGTTGAACCACCCCTTGAAAAATATTAGTCAACCAACCAATTGATAATAATTACTAGGGAAAATAAAACATGTTTGAAACCACCAACCAGTTGTTGATTGGAACAACACTGCAGTTTACATCATGCAGTACAACACCTCGCAAGGTCCTCAGTGTTGGCTGTTCCAAACGATGAATACCTTGAGGTAGTCCTGATGAAAATTAAGGTAAGCCACGATGCCTGAAAACCTTGTTGCTCTATCTCTGAATGGGGTTCCCCCCAAAGTCTCTGATGGGTTCCCTATGAGAAAATGATCGTTTAGATAGTTGTGCGCTGTTGTCTCCCAGAATGAAAGGAGTGTGGGACCATCTGACATGAGCTATAACTGTTGGTTTATTCACATAACTTGGAGTTTAAGGGGGCCCATGTAAGTACCAGTGATAGGGGTTGAATTCTTAGCTGAACAGCTCACTGCTGGGGGGGTCCATCCTGAAGGTCTTCAAAATCAGATCTACCATTTTACACCCCCCCCCATGAAGTTGTTTGGGTCTGTGACCCCACACAAGCTGTTGCGAAAATCGTTTCTGTTACCCGGAGCAGCTGGCTCGTGGGACTCTTGGTGATCGGTGGTTCAGTGGCTCCACGTGTGAATTATGTCTCATTGCTGTTGGTAATTTCAACCAACCATCCCAATGTTTGAGAAAAAAACGGTCAAGAATGGTCAAAACCACCAGCTGGTGTATTCAGATAGCTGGCTGTGGTTGATTTTTGAGTGATGTTGATTTGCAGTATAATTTGTAATTGCTAATCAGCAATGACATGCAATGACTGTAGTTCTCATTCCCAATCGTTGTCAGAATCCCGAATTATCGGTGTGTTGATTCTTATCCAACGCATGACAATACCAATCAGCTATGATTAAGCAACAAACCTCATGCCTTTCTTATCCAACATATTCAAACAGACCATTGTCACCAAACAATTGATTCACAAAAATAATACTTTTCTTATTTGGGTGTTTCTCAAAATAGGGGAACCCTAAATCATCCAATATCAGTTGCTTATATTAATAAACCAATCATTTGGGGGGTCCCCCATTTCAAGAAACCCCCATTTGACAAAACTAAGTCGATTCAAAAAAAAAAGACACATGGTTACCTCAAATAATCCTACCCTTCCAGCTACCTCGAAATCGTGGGTAACCAGCTGGTTTCCAGCATTTGGGGTTGGTTACCTACAAAACACAATGGAAACTGGTTGCGGGTAGGGTCGAACAATCATCCATGATGGCCACGAAGGTTACCCCCAGGCTGCGCAAGATCCCTCCCGGCAGCTCAGGACGACCTCGACCAGCTGCCTATAACTACAGACGTTGGTGGTGCGAACAGCCACCCCGTCATGCAAGTTATACGCGCAAGTCAACTGACCATTTGTTAAACAGTCAGTATTGGATGATTTGGGGGGTCCCCTGTCTTTAGAAACACCCATCTATTATTTACAACTGCTTGGTGGTCCTTCCTAGTCATTGTTAACAAATAAGAAATACTAGGGAAAATAAAAAAAAATGAAACCACCAACCAGTAATGGTGAATCACTACTGAATTGGTCAACCCTTATTAGATAGTACTCCATGATGATGGTTAATGGTTTGTCATAATTCATGATGGCTCATATGGTGAATCACTACTTAATCACCATTCCCTACCCTTCAAGTTACCATTGTAGTAGGAAACCAAGCCCAAACACCAATGGTAACCAGCTGGTTACCTCTATAATGGTAGCTGGAAGCATTCGAGATGATCAATCATCCATGATTCATTGACTATTTGTTGATTCATAGCGTTATTCATTACTACCAACCCTCATTGATCACCATGAGGCGTACCACCAGTTTCGGCGGTCTGAACCATCCCTGGTTACAGGCGATCTTTCAATGATCCACCGGGGCTCTACGGCGAGAGGCTCATCCGTAGGGTTTGTTTCAGCAAGGAACCCTTCTCCTGACCGGCATGCCAGCTGCGGACACGTGGGAACCATCCACCTGTCTTCAGTGGTTCTACGGCATCTTTTTGGAGTTGTTCATATGATCAAGCAACACGCACTGCACAAAATCAATAGACTTGTCCTCGGAAGGGGAAACCGCCACCTGTCCTGAACTGGTGTTTTTTTTCCAGGGAAAACCAAAGGACAGCCACATACACTTCGTGGCACGTAAAATGTCCCTTTAAAACCAGGTATGGTTTTGTCAATGGTCGGGCACCCCTCTGGCACCATCCGACGTTTGATTGAAAAAAATGGAAAAACCTGTGCTGGCTCTACACCCTTTAAGGACAAACCCTACCCTTCCAGTTACCTCGAAATCGTGGGTAACCAGCTGGTTTCTACCATTGTTATTTGGGGTTGGCTACGCACTAGAATGGTAACTGGAAGGGTAGGGCACTACTAGCATCAACAATCTTCACCGCCCAGGCATATAGTTGGGGTTGGTTACCACTACAATGGTAACTGCTTGCGGGTAGGACAAACCTATACCGACGGGCAGCTGGTCGACAGATTCTGCGATCTATCATGAATCAAGCAATAGCTTTTCAACACCATAAGTTCATATGTGTTTATGTTTGCATATAATAGTTCATATGTTTATATGCATAAGACTAAAAGACATAATTTCGTTGTATGTGGTTATATGATGTAGTTTTGAAGCATGGTTAAGGATATAGCGTTGATGGTCAATGTTGGTTATTTGATGGATATTCAATGGGAAATAATCAATGGGTACAATTGTAACATGGAAATGCAAGTAAATAGTGTTGTCAATTGATTGTCAATAATGCTTTGATTAACGATGGTTAATGGTGACTTATAGCAACACACAATGGTTCAGTGACAGTGTCTTACTCACGGTTCTTAAATATCGTAAGAACATGTATCTAATGATCTAATATTGTTGTTTCATTAGTTGGTGTCAAAAAATAGGTGGTCATAGTCATAGTGGATTAATGCCGTTGTCAATGTACAAGCCAATACAAATGTTCATGGTGATTGATAATTGCCAATTGTAGATCATAGTCAGTATACGGTGACCAGCAGTAACAACTGTGGAAAACATCTGATGGTTAATGATAGTTCACAATAATTCAATAGCGGTGATAAATCGGTATCAGCGCTGGCTCATATTGGTTGATGTCGTTCATTAAATGGCTAATGCCAATTAAGAGTTTAAGAGTGAGCAGCGATGGTGGCTAATTACCCACTGATAATGGTTGATAGCCACCGATTGGTGATGAAACGTGGTTGACTACCAATATCACGAGGATGATTGGCAGTGTTGGTCACAAGTTGAAACTGCTCGAGCACTGGGGATTTGGGGATTCTGAGGGTTGCCACAGCCCAAGATCTGCAGACACTCCGCGGCTGACCAGCAGCAAAAAGCCGCGCCATGTTTACCTATCGTCCACCGCTCCGAGAGTGCAACGAGCGGCGAATCATGTGGAATGAGTCGTCGAAAACGACAGGCCGGACCTCGAACGACCGATGCAACAAAGCGTTCTGATCAGCCATAATGCAAAGACAGAGTCAGCTCACTCTGTGCCGATTCGAATGGCAGCACAAGCAAAACAGCAAACACTGCTGGGCAAAACCAAAAGCTCCAGGCTCTGACTATATCCCTCACCCAGGGTCAATGTTTGCAGGTTGCTCGGAAAGGTAAGTTGATCAAGGATCTGGTTGAAGTTCCTGCCAAAAGTCAAAGTTTGCAGATTGCTCGGCAAGCTGACCCCGTCAAGGCTCTGGTTGAATTTCATGCCAAAAGCCAAAGTTTGCAAGTTGCATGGCAAGGTGACCGGATCAAGGCTTTGGTTGAAGCTATAGCCGAAAGTCAAAGCTTGCAGGTTGCTTGGCAAGTTGACCCGATCAAGGCTCAGGTTGAAGAAATGGCCAAATGTCAACGCTTGCAGGTTGCGCGGCAAGGTGACTCGATCAAGGCTCTGCTTGAATCTATTGCCAAAAGTCAAAGTTTGCAGGTTGCTCGGCAAGATCACGCCATCAAGGCTTTGGTTGAATTCCCTGCCAAAATTCAAAGTTTGCAGGTTGCTTGGCAAGGTGACGCCGTCAAGGCTCTGGTTGAATGCATGGCCGAAAGTCAAAGTTTGCAGGTTGCTAGGCAAGGTCACGCCATCAAGGCTTTGGTTGAAATCACTTCCAAAATTCAAAGTTTGCAGGTTGCTCGGCAAGGTCACGCCGTCAAGGCTCTGCTTGAATCTATTGCCAAAAGTCAAAGTTTGCAGGTTGCTTGGCAAAGTGACCCAGTCAATGCTATGGTTGAAACTTCTGCCGAAATTCAAAGTATGCAAGTTGCTTGGTAAAGTGAACTGATCAAGGCTCTGGTTAAATTCATCACCGAAAGTCAAAGTTTGCAGGTTGCTGGGCAAAGCAACCCCATCAAGGCTCTGGTTGAAATGATGAGCAAAAATCAAAGTTTGCAGGTTGCTTGGCAATGCGACCCCATCAAGGCTTTGGTTGAAATCATATCCAAAAGTCAAAGCTTTCAGGTTGATCGGCAAGGTGACCCGATCGAGGCTCTGGTTGAAGCAAAAACCAAAAGTCAAATTCTTCAGGTTTCCGGGCAAGGTCACCTGATCAAGGCTCTGGTTGAAATTACTGGAAAAAATCAAAGTTTGCAGGTTGTTCGGCAAGGTGATCCGATCAAGGCTCTGGTTGAATCTATCGCCAAAATTCAAAGTTTGCAGGTTGCTGGGCAAGGTGACCCGATCAAGGCTCCGGTTGAATGCATCACCAAAAGTCAGAGTTTGCAGGCTGCTGGGCAAGGTGACCCGCTCAAGGCTTTGGTTGAAATTACATCCAAAAGTCAAAGCTTTCAGGTTTATCGGCAAGGTGACCCGATCAAGGCTCTGGTCGAATGCCTCGCCAAAAGTCAAAGTTTGCAGGTTGCTCGGGAAGGTGACCCCATCCAACGTCTGGTCGAATCTATTGCCAAAAGTCAAAGTAACCAGGGTTCGGGGAAGATGGTGCAAGCACTCAGTACATGGTGTACCTTCTATCTCTGTGGTGCCTTCCAGTGCAATCTCTCCGTCAGAAACTGGAAAACCTTTGACAAATCTCCATGCAGCACCTACATCCGTGGGAATGTAGGTGCAGGACAATGTTGCAACTTCACCCTCTATGCCCTGCTCTTGCAATGTTTGGTGCGGGATCAGCGGCAACAAATTGTGCTGGAGACTGGGCTTTGCACCTCTCTTTGGGGGAAGCTGCCTTGAAACCATCCGAAGCACTTCGATTCCCAAGGTGGAACGGCAAAGGCTCAAAATGATCTCTTGGCCATCCAGGCAAACCACACAAAGCTCAACCAGCGTGCTGGCACCAGATTCATAACCACCACTGCCGCTAGTGGCCATGTGGGAACAGGCCTTGCCACAGGTGGCAGTATCTCAAATTCCGGCACTTGAGCCCCAGGTGAATGACAGTTGCACTTGCTTACAAGTGACCTCAAGCCTCCGACCAGCCACAATGGGGATATAATTACAACCCATAGGTATTGGAGGCGCAACACATCGACCAAACAGTTTGGGTGTAGCAGAAGACCTCGACAAGAGAAACCTGAACATGGTCCGCAGCTTGTCAATCATATCTCACAGAGCTATCTTAGGTTTCTGAAGATTAGCAAGAATCTATGTCTACTGCATCTAAGACCTATCATGTTCAAGAATCTACCAAGCTCTCAGAGCGTTGGCAATGTCGGAATCTTCCGCGAAGATGTCCGCTGCTTGGTGCTTGGTTTCACCATCCCAAAGATCATCGGAAATCAGCCAATTGTATGGGTGTTTCTGAAGTCATAGGGGACCCCGAGAATCATCCACCCATCCTCATTCTTAGTGATAAACCAAACCATTTTTCCGGGTTGCCTATTTTAAGAAACCGCCATATGGTGGTTTCTCAAAATAGGGGACCCCCAAAATGGCTTGCTTGCTCATGAAAAATGATTAATAAGGGATGATTGGGGGGGTACCCCTTTTTTCAGAAACCAACATATAGGGCAAAACTGATCGAACATCATCAAACATCAAAGCTCCGACAGCTGCGCCGCCCACACTGCCACAGCCCAGAGCACGAGGCCTCTTCAACATCCGCCAGCTGCTTTTGCACTCGCATCAATGAGGAACCCACGTCGATGTTGTCTCCCTGCGCCGGTGCTGGGTGGGGAGCGATCCCACTTGACGTTGAAATTCGGAGCTGCTGTTGCTGGTAATCAACCCTTGTGTTTGTGGTGATTATCCTTGCTGCTTGGTGGTTTGAATCCCTGTGAAAAATATGCTTGTCAACCAACAATTCGTTAGGGGAAATAAAAAGTGTTGGAAACCACCAACCAGCCTGGTTTTGAAGAACAATGCACCATGATTATCCATTCCTATCCATCACAAGCCGGCGCGGTTGCTGTTGCACTTGATGAGCAACCAACATCAATGGATCAGCTACTCGGCCAGTACAGGCACCACCGAGCAACTGAATACTAACCCGGATTACAGGGGTCATCACCCACCCTATAAGGCTAGTGGCCATGGTTATATCCCAGGATATCGCAGGTAGGATATCGCAGGTCGCCAATGATCCACGTGCCACCACCGTGCCATCAACACGCTGTGCCACCTGTTGACCGTGCTGGCAAGCTCCCCCAGTTGGCCCACAGAGTACGTCACAGATCTTGCTTCAAAGAGTCGAACTACAGGGCCACATGGTGGTTTTTCAGTAATGGACCAGCCATTGTTGGGGTGCCCTATTATGAGAAAACCCCACATGGCACCAAAGAGGAGGGGTCATATCCAAAACACTGGATTAATATCCTTATTGCTACTAGGTAACTTGTAATGTGGATATGAACCACATTCACCAGTTTACATCCAACATCAGATCTTCATCTCACTTCGAGGTGTGGTTTTGCTTGATCCTATGGCTGGATGTCCACCGCCCACAGTTGCGAATGATGCACATCCAGCCGGAGCATGGCGGCTGATGATACCCATGTGGTGCTTCCACGAAATAGTATGGCTTCCCAAAATCATCCAAGATTGACTATATAGTTATAGTCTAATAGTCATAAACCAACCATTTTTGGGGTCCCCTAGTTTAAGAAACCACCATATTAGTTGCTTAGTTGTATCTTCATATCTCAAGAGCCAACATGCTTATATAAGTGAATCGTTTAAGCAGCAGGACTATAGTTGGGACTATAGTTGGGAATCGTTTCTATTACTCAACCAATCGTTTTATCTTCAGTTTCCCCTATAAGCAGCAGGCACTAAAGTTGGGTATCGTTTCTAGTACTTATCATTGCTCACCATGGAGCCGTTGATTGGTTCATGACGAGCTGCTCCCAGTGCTTCCCCAAGCGACGTTGACCTCACCCGTCCCGTGGGCTGAGTTCAGCGGTTTTCCGGAGGCACTACCGAGCTCTTGGGATGTTCACCCCTGTCTTGGATGATTGGTTGTGTGACCCAGGGCCCAAAAATCCAGTTATTGGTCATCTGGTTGGTGGCTTTTCGCCACCCCCTTGAAAGCCATATGCGCATTCGTCAACCCACCAACCATTTGTTGATACATTTGGGAGAATCACCAAGCATGACACAATCACCAAGCAGAATCACATGACATCACAAGCTGATCTGAAAATAAACCATGGGAAAAATGATCAGCTGTCAAAATGGTGACCAACCAACCAACCATTTGATCAACCAACCATTTGACCAAGCAACAGATCTGCGGCTGGTGATTCGATCTGATTTGCTAATGAATTCATTAAAAAATGATCCAAATCACCCAGCAGATCAGCTGTCATGCTCCACCATCAACCCTCCACCGCTGGTCATGGCACCTGTGTGGCTAACAACTTGCGCCAGAAGTAGTTCTCATCCAGCATCGCCTGGACACCCATGGAACACCACCGAACTCGGTGCACCGTGGCCCCGCTGGCTGGCGGTGGCTAAACGTGGGCCCGGGGCAGCTGACATCTGCGCCTGGTGGTGCGAACAGCATCGAACAGCCACCCCGTCATGAAAAATCTGTAAACTAATTAATTTGTTAATAATGATTACTATAGGGAAAATGTGAAAAATGTGAATGAAACCACCAACCAGACTGTCATAGAGGACCTGTGGCAAGCTGAGTCAAGGCTTTGACAAGCAATTTGATGGAGGATGATGACCCAATTCAGGGGAAAACGATGGATGGTACTCTAGGGGTACAGGGTTTTCACCCACGGCCGTGTTAGCCTGAAACATGTTGGAACTGAACCCTGCACATGTTGTTTCTTCCCAGGGATTCCGACCGAGGGCCAGATTAGTGAACAACCATTTTGAGTAGAAGGGCCAAGTAAACTATGAGGAGTGAGGAGTGAATCAACCGCTATATACTGTCGTGTTTGTTCCGTTCTTCCGCCTGTAAAAAATATGTTCTCCTAGTCTAGAAGGGATATGAACGGATTCCTTCAGTGAATGATGAAACCAACTATAAATCAATTTTTTTGCGATCACCGGCCGTTGACTGGGTACTTCAAGATAAGGTTCATCACTGGCTGGCAGTTTCAAAAACACCCAAAACAAAAACAAATGGCAAACTTTGTCATCATCCAATTGTCAAAGCCACAAACGACCATTCATCACTGGTCGTCGAGAGGCTTATCATCAGGGCTCCTTTTCGTGGAAAAAAGCATGGAAAAGTCATGGAAAGGCTACAGGGAGAAAATCTCATCTCCTGGTCGGGTCAGTGGTTGTTCCAAATGACGCAGATGAACCTGAAAAAATCTGAAAAATGTAAAATCCGATCCTATCAGGAAAGCCCTGGAAAACCATCTACAAATGTTGGACTTTCCGTTACCAGGTGAGCACAAAAATCGAGTGTACTCCCTCTCAGGTCCCAAGTTGAAATCCTACAGATCCATGAAGCCAGCTGCTGTTGCATGATCCAGTCCTGGTTCAAGCCATCAACAGGCGATGCACTTGAGCATCCCAGTGATGGATCTAACTCGACTCGGCTTTATAAGGCAAGTTGGAGGTTTCTCTCCTTACAAACTTGGCAGGGTAACAACCTGCGGCGCACCACTGCGCAGCAAAATCATATATGATTCCATGAAAACCAGGACCAACAACCAGCAGGTTGGTAATCCGCCCTGCCAACCATGGCCACTACGAATCTGGAGATCCACCGCCAGCAGTCGGAGATTTTTTCCGACGAGATTTCCCCCCAGTCATGTCTCGCTCCGGAAATCACCACCACTTACCCTCCAAAAATGCTCGTCCATGGTACTCGAGGTCAACATCCCTACCGTCGCATAGCAGGAGCTGGTTGCGGGGTTACCTAGCAGCTATGGGGGGGGCCCTGGTGACATAGCAACCATGGTTCAGCCACCTTCTAAGTCCCCATGGCTGCTATTGGTGAGTCCTAGGCTATTCCCCAGAGCTGGGCCTCCACAGGATTCACTTTCACCAAGTACTTGTCCAAGGCGATGGTATCCGCCACGGACTTGTCATACTCATCGCGGCAATCCACGATCCTGTGCCACGTAACTGGGCCCCCCAGTTGACCTGCCCACTAGCTGGGGATTTATCAGTGGCTTAGTGATATGAATCCAACATTGCGACTATGAAGACCAACGGTGGTTGTGGCTGATGCAAGGTACCTGACTCAAAAAGTGATCAGGTCACAAAACCACATGCCACCTGACCAAGCATTTTTTTTGCTTGATGTATGACAATCGTTCTTTTGAAACCAACAGGACAAGAATCGCCAAAAAAAACGTTAGCCGTCTTAGAAACAAGTGGGATGATTTCCATACACTGTAGTTGATGTTTATGTCATCTAAGCTTGTTGCGACAAGTCGCAGTTCGTTCGCGCAGAGATTTTTAATCATCACTCTTTTGGGATAGACTCATCGGCCCCGAAACGCTTGGTACTTCCATTCCCCCCATCATCCCTGACTCGCCGTATTGCCAACCCTGTGTGTGAATCACCATGCTTATCATGCTGGCTGGAAACAACTCTGGTGTCGCACCATGAAGCAGCCAAATCTCAACAAACAAAAAGCACCAATTACTATCCACGATCCAGCTATTGATTTTTCCAGAGGTTGATTGCCACTGTAGTTTTTGATATTTCTTGTTATCTGGATGATCCTTCCACCTGGAGTTTGTGCTTACAAATCTCATCCTGGCACCATCCTGGCCACTCCCGCTTTAAGGCGTGGAGTTACACGGCTGTAAGGCTTCAACCCATGGTTGCAGCTGGCGCACTGCGGTGCGCTAACGAAGCCCTTTCCAGCCATCACTTGACATCAACCATCATCCACGAGCTCAAAAACAACCACTATGAACAGGTTTTTGCCACTATCAAGTATCATTCACCCCTCCTGTTCATCCATATCAGTCACCCCATATCGTTCACCCCATATCTTTCACCACCAATCCATTCACTATCCTCAACGCTCCCAAGGGGGAGACTCTCAGGGCCAACGTCCGACTCCATGTCTCCGTCCTGGCGTCGAATGGTTCGATGTTATCGTCGAAGAAAACTTGCGCACTCTCCTGGCGGATGGCAGCAGGTTCCCCCGGCAGCTTCCGGGCTTGGGGCAGTGGGCGAAGTGAACCTGATATGTGAATCTAAGAAGTTACCAGCACATTCAGCGGTGGGGTGCCTGCTTTTCAACCCCAAACAGCATGATCATCACTATTACCTTACCCTTCCAGTTTCCTTTATATATGAGCAAGTTTTTACCATTGTTTGGGGTTGGTTGCCTAGTTTACTGGTGACTGGAAGCACAAGGTCCATTCATCAAGGCAAAGACTTCAAGAGCCATCTGCACACCAATTGCTATCAAATACTTTCATCCGAAAATCACTTTTATCTACAATGGTGTTTTTTTTCCGCAATTTGTGGTATTCATGTGTCCAAAACATCCGCGAGCGCAACCGGTTGGTGATTATAACTAACCCCAAAATTCAATACATAGCCAATCAACCAATCATACCAAATGGCAGAAAAAAATCACACCACCGGCCAGACATCAAAAATTGCGGCTAGGAACAACCAACCCTAAAACATCTCTAATCCCCCAAAAATGAGGGTAGCCATTGTGGGTCAGGGATCTACTGACAGGTTGGACCCATCCCTGGCTGCTGGTGATGAAACCCTTGGTTTAGTTCGGAAACTCCGGGGAGATTTGTTCGTTTTCTATTTTCGCAAGGGCTGGGGTGCTTGCATGTCAGCAATGGTTCTTCTTCATTTACCTCGCTGCAGCCCAGCGAAGCCCGGGAGCATCACCACTCCCATGTGGAACACAACATCACGGCGCCCTTCCCTACTGGAATAGAACGGAATCTAATGGAAAGTGGCCGGTGAATACGTTTCATGAATTTCTATAATGCCTGTTGAAGTACTTAGTCATAAGCATGATTGGCCAACCATTATCCATAGCCTGGGGGCGCCCGTTTAATTTTTGATGTTTTTCTTCTCAGTCCCTATCGTTTCTGGATCTCTGCGGGGGGTTCTGCATGGCGGCGCGGTTGACAAACAACAATGGTCAGCGTGTTGTTTAGCCCACGCTGCGATTCATCATTGTTCACCATTCATCACGTCATTCACCCGGCCGCCAACAAAAATTGTCACCTGCCCTCGTTTGTGACAAGGTCTCGGACCTACGCCCGCTACTTCGACCAGCGCGGAATGCCAACGTGTTATGGCAATGGGTCAAAACCCTGTACCCCTAGTTCCCCTATCATTAACCATTGTTTTCCCTATAAGTTGTTGGTTAATATCCCCTATGAAGCTGGTTGGCGAATACTGACCCATAGCCTTGGTGCTTATCCTTCGGTGGCGTTGCCGGGCACCCAGGCGCCTCACTTGACCCCTGGATGCAGTTCCCCAGGTCCAATCACTTGTCGCGCAAGCCGCCGCGTCGACGGACCCCACAGGCGTGAGGAGAACGCGCAGTTTCTGCATGTTTCTCCATTCCCATTCAACATCTTGCATGGCCAACCCAGCAAATGACGCTGTCTTCTCACATTCTTGTCTAAAGTCGCATTGTCAAAAACCAGTGCTCGAAAATCGTGTTTACCCAAAAATCCTTTCCCCACGAGGTGCTGTTTTGTTGTTTATCCCCCGTTGTGGCTTGTGGCTTGTTGGCAATGAACCCTATTGCTGGTTCGGCAGTTGAGAGGTTATTCACCATTTACACTAACAGGATCAATGTTCAACCATCATTTACCTTTCTTCAGCATCATTAATCATCATGAGCCATCACGAACCATCATCCATCATTAATCATCATGAATCATCATCAAGCCCATCAATTCACCATCATGCACCATCCCTTGTTCTCCCAATGAGTTGATCATGTGAACAGTGCCTGAGAAGTGCCAGGGAAGTGCCAGGGATAGTACCAGGTGGGCCCCGTTTCACCAGCTATTTGACCAACTTAGCTGGTGCGATTTCTACCAGTTTTAAGATTAATGGTTATAGTTATGACTAATTAAGTTGAACCACTGTAGATAGTAGGGTTAAACCATAGTTTGTAGTTCAGGTCAACTAACAGTTGCAGGGGTTTACAACGCAACGAATCTAATGCTGGTGGCCCACAACTTGTATATGCAACTATGGTCGTAACAGTGAGGTGGGCACACGTTGTGCCCGCATGATACGGGTGATCTCCGGCGCCAACGTGGGACTGGGGCTGTCCCGTCTCCGTGCACACCCGAGGTCACATGCTGAGATGGTCAACGCCTGCAATGATCGACTGTTTCGGGCAAACACAGTAAGGGTAAACCCATGATATGGTGGTTTCTCAAAATAGGGGTACCCCAAAAATGGTTGGTTTATTACTATAAATGACTAGTAATGGATTCCCAGCGCTGCGGAGTCCCTCAGCGTGTCAACTGCTAGCCGTGTTGGCGGGCAGAAAACCTACAACTAAGAAAGATGGGAACTAGCTAGTAATGGATGATTTAGGGGTACCCCTATTTTGAGAAACCAACATATCTAGGTTGCTTGATTGCTTGCTTGATAGGTTGATTGGTTACCTGGTTGGTGCATTGGTTGGTTGATTGGCTGGTTGGCTGGTTCTTGGTTAATATATGGTAGGAGTCTACCAAGCAAGCTCATAGTTTCTACGAACATTCAACAGATAGGCAGCCCCCGGTCACCTATATTGCATGTCATGTTTCTGTGCTTGGGATTAGGCACTAGCCAACCCACCCATCCAACAACCAACCGGCCAACCAACCAATGCAACTAACCCACCAGTTGTGCTTGGTCTCTATTGCTGATGATCTCCTCCTTCAAATGGTAGTTCTTTATAGTTACCAAGGAACCCCGCGGTACGCGAGGTATTAAATTGGCTTTCGATCTGGTACCAGCCATTGGTAGGACCATCTCAGTTTATACTATTCAAGCTATTAAAGCTGCTAAAGCTATATGTAAGCAAGGGGGTTCTGAGAGGTTATGACAGTCTCTATTGCTGGTTTGAGGGGTCGTCAACCCACATCAACCCACCGCCAATCTACAAGCGTACGATGACCTACGCCAGCTGTTCAAGAAGATTCATCACCCTTTTTTGCTATCCACCAGCCATCCCCAAGCGTCACCCTGAAGCATCATCAACCTTTCATCAACTTATAATATGGGTGTTTCTTAAAATAGGGGTACCCCCAAATCATCCATGATTAGTCATTTATAGTAATAAACCAACCATAACTTTTGGGTACCCCTATGGGTTGAGAAACCACCAATACAATCAGCAACCATCCGAACTCACCCCTTCACCAACCCCTCATCAGCTCGCCGGAATCATCGGTCACCTCTGCCGGACGCACCACCGAGGAGCAGCAACCCGGTCCTTCCGTCGAAGGAGCGTCATCAACTTTCCCGCATGCGCCTGAAGAGGATTCAGCGCAAGAGGCTAGGGGAAACATCTGAATAAATTTGATTCGTTGCAAAGTCTATACACTCCGTCTATCATTTTTTTTCTTGCTATCTTTCTTGCCATCGTTCTATCTTTCTATCTATCTATCTATATAACCAATATAACTATATATATATAGCATATGTATGCACGCGTTTTTGTATGTGCATATACGTATGTATTTTCTATCATTCAAGTTGCTAAGTCTACACACATTCGCCTCTCTGTCTGTGACACTCCTGGAGTAGATGGAAGGTCCCCCATCTTCATATTAAAAGCAGTTACCTGTTGGGCATAGTCCAATTTGATGTCCTATCTACTCCAGGATGGTTCTGTATGTGCTGGTTTCTCAGATAGGGGTACCCCAAATCGACTGAATTCAATAAACCTATAGTAACCACTTTTAATAAGTATAAACCTTTACAAAAAATCAAACTATTAACCCACCATTGGTTACTATTTGTTATAGTTTAATTTTAACCTACAATAAACCCACAATTTTTGGTGTTGTCATTTTGAGAAAAGCCCAGTGCAGTCTACAGTGGCCGTGCCTGTGAAAACACATAGCTCTTCTTGGTGGTGGTTGGGGCCAAGCCATCCCAAAAAATATGAGTTCATCAACCACCCCAAATCTAGGGGAAAACGCGAAAATGTCAATCAAACCACCAACATTTGCAGTTGTTTAACCTTTATTGCTGGCTATGATCCCTAGTTTTACACCACCACAATCCCCATGCTAGGCATATCCCTATGATTAACCACTGCGATCCCCGTGCTAAGCATGTTTGAACGCACCGAGGTGGTTTCTTGTTGAACAAAGGGCTACAGTACTTGAATCCCAATCACTGGACACCGCAACCATCAGTGGTTGCACCTGGCAATGCGCTTCCAGCCATCCAGTCACATCAAGGAGCAGGTTGGATCAACCCAGCTCTGTCAACCAAGATTGCGAGGCTGATCATTCATCATGTGCCACCAGAAACCGACCCTACATTGTCAAGTGATCCCGAAAACAATAGTGAATATCAACATAGTAAGCATGAGTATCTAGATAGTAACACAACACCCAACAATATCAGGCAATATCATGCGCAATCATCCGTAACAATCGCTAATCACAATCCGCAGAATGATACTATCACCAAGCATCACCACAAGAATCATCAAGTGTTTCCCTATGAAATCCCATGGTTTCCCTGTGAAATCCCATGGTTCTGACCGGTTCCACACCGCTGTCTGGTTCCCAATCTCGGCCTGCTCGCTGTGAAACTGCCACCAGGCCCAGTCATCTTTGATGGCAGCTGTGGCCTCCAGCGGCCAACGAGGCGGCGTGCCAGGCGCAGGCGCTGTGATGCGAGTCGCGCCGCAAGCCGATTGGTCCATGGTGGGTCGTAGGTCGAGTTCTCGTGGTGGCGGTCGAACTTATGGTGGGTTGATGGCGCTTGTGATGATTAATGATGCTTAATGATGCTTGATTTTTCTGGGGATTCATAGGGCTTGATGATGGTTAATGATGGCGATTGGTCAATTGCTGTTGTTATGCCAACCATTCATCCTTCACCGTTTGTCGTTAGTTGTTGTCTATGGTCATTGATCAAGCATCCACCTCAGTATCCAAACTGTCATCATTTACCAAAACCATTGGCCTACTCGTCATTGATCATTTTCATGAATCCTCACAGTCATCATCTTACTACTAAATCATCATCGTTAATCAATCATAATCGTTGTATAAGCATCATCGTCATCGTTAATCAAAGTCATGAAGAACCAAATGATAATAATCAATCACAATTATTACTAATCAATATATTAATCAATCATAAATCATCAACATGTGTCATGATTATGAAAACCATATGAATACTCAGCGTTGGAGTGGGAGGTCAACCCCTTAAACCCCCACCTTTGGCGACCAGATCTTCCAGTGCCAGCGAATGATGCCAACCATAGAGATGAGATGAGGGTCAATGATGGTTGCGAATGATGGCTGGTGGAAGCTGCCATGGGGTGTTAATGATGGAACCTGCCTGCTGAATTACCATGTATTAATGATGGTCATTAATTGTGGTTTTGCTGGTGGTTATGAAGGCCTATAGTAAATGATGATTGTTAATGATGGATGCTTAATAATAACTACCATGGGCCGCCAAAACCCCCGGGTGATATTTGGTGATTGACAAGGGCTCATGGCATTTCATTGGGATCTAATAGCAGTCATACAATGATGGTTAATGATCAAAGAACAATAAATAATGTTTAACAATTCCTAATAACGCTTGAGAACGGCTATATAAAGTGGTGGTGAATGATTGCGATTCGGCCGTCCTGGGTCGTGGGGGAGTATCCACTCAAATGATGACTCCCCACAGCAGGCCTGTAAGCGTTGGAGGGTTGCGTGGTTGGCTCTGAACAGTTTTCTTCAGTGGCATTTTGTTGGGCCAGTGGATCACACTATGAGCCGCAAAAGCGCAAAGGAGATAAAAACTTGCAACCGAAAGGTAGACCTGTGGCGATTAAGGCACAGGTGCCACCCGCCAATGACATAACCATCTTAACCATTGGATGTGCTTGACATGTTTGATCCAACCATGTTCAACCAACATGGGGCAAGCCATAGCGGTACCCCCAGTCAACCAATGATTTCCATTCATGAAATGATCATTAGCTTTGGCGGGGCCCATAACAGTTACCTGACATGGCTCCCCACATACCCTTGGGAGCCCTCGGCCATTGCCAAAGCCAAGCAGCGGAGTGGCCCCCTGCCTGCTTCGACAAATGATCCGCGCAGAATTTTCGGAAGCCCGTCATGCCCTCAATCACCTAACCCGGCTTTGGATGGTCGTCGGCTGGCAACTTCTGAATCAAAGCATGGCTAGTCACGGGCTCAGTTCAGCGACCTGCTGTAAGGTGCGCCTAACTGTATGCCAGCTATCAACTACCTAACTGGTGAATGTAAGCATGTTTAAAGGTGGCTATGAGCATGGTTATATCCCAGTCAATGGTTAATAAGCCTGTTTAATTCTTACACCAAGTGGGTTGTACCATTTATGAATGGCTGAACTAACCATCATGATCACCTTCCCCGCTTACGATCCCTGGGATGATCATCCAAGTGAGCGAGTGGTTTGAGAGACTACTTGCGCCAATGGGTATGATAGCTTGGGTCAGTTCCTTGGGTCCCAGTGGGTTGGGTTGGTTCCTTGGGTCCCAGGTCCCAGCCATCGAACCGCTGAGCCCTATCGGGTGGGTGCACTAATTCCTATATCCACTGCTGAATATCACCGGTTACGATGCACCTGCCATCGTAGCATGTTGATAGGGTTGCATTCACCATCGTTGCAAGAGATTCCAGTCGCCACCACCAGGTTTATTACCATGGTTTTGTTCCCGGCCCCAGCCACATCAGGGTGTTGATAGAGAAATGTCACGGTTCATATGGGCTGGTCGTCAGAATTGGGAACCCTAATAGATGTTTGATTAGCTGGATAAAAACTTGGGGTATCCCTATGACTTGAGAAACCACTATATAATAATATGGGTATGGTATGGTTCAAAAGCTGGGTTCCAAAGCGACCTGAAAAGTTACATAATTGGAAAGCAACCTTTGGGCCCCAAAAAGCTTGAGCCATAACCATCATATCATCGATCCCACTGCATGATGAAGTATTCAGCGTTGAAACGGGGACATTTAAAACTGCTTGGTGGTTGCCCAGATTCCAAGAATGTGCTCATCAATTCGGTCTCCACCAATCATTCCATCATGGCAAGTACTCATTAGTAATAGCAACCATCAATCGGTGAAGCTTCTAACCAACCATGGTTGGACATCGTTGGTGGCAACAACCAGTGAGCACTAATTGGTGTTTAACTCCATGGTGCATTCCCAACATGACTTGTTATTCTAGCTATATACTCTTCTCACTGGTTGGTCGCATGTGAAATTTAAATTGGTTGCCGGCCAACTATATAAATATCTTAATCAATCATCCAATAAAGCAGTAGGCACCAATTATCGCATATTGTCAATGTTTGCCGGCAAAGCATGAGTTTGTCTACAAACCGAAATACCGTACATACTTCCCAGGCCTGCTGGTTTCTATCCAAATGAAACAAATGTTGGTTTGTACCACGCATTCTTGGAGTGATGTAATGTTGGTTTCTGATTAGTATCTGCCTGTTGGTTTCATCTATTTTCTTTACTTTAGGGGGGGTTACACTAATCAGAAACCAACATTACTCATTACTCAAAATAGGGGACCCCCCAAATCATCCTTTATTAACCATTTATAGTAATAAACCAACCATAACTTGGGGTCCCCTATGGCTTAAGAAACCCCCATGTACTCATCACTCTCTTGTTGCGCTTTTTGTATTGGGTCTCGGTCTTGGAGTGACCAATTCTTCTCCACGACATTGCGAGGCAGTTAGCTCCCTCCAAAACGTTAAGCGTTGCGAATTTTCCCAGAATCAGCAAGGAAGATCCAGTCATAAGTAGGGGGTGGTTGATTTTCCTGGATAATCATACCAAAATAGTAGATAATTTTCCTTGATAATTTGGTTGTTGATAATTATCAAGTCATAATTATCCCAAGGTTGTTGATCATTTGTGTTTTTTTCCTGAATGATTTGCTTTTTTTCCAGAATAATCAAGTCATAAGTTAGGAAAATCCCAGGATTGTTGATAATTTGTGGTTTTTTCATCTGAATGTCGGTTGGCAATAATCGTCCAAGAATGTTCGATAATCAAGCTGTCTGGACGAGGCCCAGTCGAAAATTTGATTCTCGCCCAAAACCAACATTGATCAACAACTGGCTACAAAGCTGTTCCTGGAATGATCAACAAGAGGCTGGTGCAATGATCAACAACTGCGAAACTGTTGCAAAAGTCACCATCTGGTTAGGCCACCCTGGTAGCTCCTGCATGAGCTCCTCCTTTAAAGGGCCAGCTCGGGATACCCCTCCAAACCAACAGCCAGCCACCGAAACTTGGTTCATCCCACGGCCTGTTCCGGCGATAACTCCCAGCGCTTCACGCTGTGAAGCATCCGCTGAAGTCGACGGGTTGTTTGAGTCAGCACGCCGATATGATGGTTTCTCAAGCCATAGGGATCCCCAAAATGGTTGGTTTACTACTATAAAATATATAGATTGTTAATTAATCAAGGATGTTTTTGGGGGTAGCCCTATTTGAGAAACACCCATATTGATCCATATTGTGATCAGACTAAATTGTCAACATCCCTTGACCACACAAAATGCCGACATGTTTATCAATCTTCCACCGACAGCGTCCCACTACGCTGACTAGAACCCAAACAACTGATGTAGCAAAGCGTTCTGATCAGCAATGATCTCTGTGCAAAAACAAAGTCCAATTACTCTGTGCTGACGCGGATGCCAGCACAAGCAAAACTGTGAACACTGCTGGGCAAAACCAACAGCTCCAGGCTCTTCTGGAATTGCACGCCCAAACTCAAAGTTTGCAGGTTGCTGGGCAAGGTGACCCGATCAAGGCTCTGACTAAATTCAGAGCCAAAATTCAAATTTTGCAGGCTGCTGGGGAAAGTGACCCGATCAAGGCTCTGGTTGAAGTAGACGCCAAAAGTCAGAGTTTGCAGGCTGCTGGGCAAAGTCACCCCGTCAAGGCTCTGGTTGAATTCGTCACCAAAAGTCAAAGTTTGCAGGTTAATCGGCAAGGTGACCCGCTCAAGGCTCTGGTTGAATTCGTCACCAAAAGTCAAAGTTTGCAGGTTAATCGGCAAGGTGACCCGCTCAAGGCTCTGGTTGAATTTCGTGCCAAAAGTCAAAGTTTGCAGGTTGCTCGGCAAGGCAAGCCGATCAAGGATCTGGCTGAAGTTCATACGAAGAGTCAAAGTTTGCAAATTGCTCGGAAAGGTGATCCGATCAAGGCTATGGTTGAATCTATTGCCAAAAGTCAAAGTTTGCAGGTTGCTGGGCAAGGTGACCCGATCAAGTCTCTGGTTGAATGCGTCACCAAAAGTCAGAATTTGCAGGCTGATGGGCAAGGCGACCCCATCAAGGCTCCGGTTGAATGCATCGCCAAAAGTCAAGATTTGCAGGTTTCTGGGCAAGGTGACCCGATCAAGTCTCTGGTTGAATGCGTCACCAAAAGTCAAAGTTTGCAGGTTAATCGGCAAGGCGACCCCATCAAGGCTCAGGTTGAAGAAATATCCAAATGCCAACGCTTGCAGGTTGCTGGGCAAGGTGACCCGATCAAGGCTCTGGTTGAATGCGTCACCAAAAGTCAAAGTTTGCAGGTTAATCGGCAAGGCGACCCCATCAAGGCTCAGGTTGAAGAAATGGCCAAATGCCAACGCTTGCAGGTTGCTGGGCAAAGCAACCCCATCAAGGCTCTGGTTGAATTTCGTGCCAAAAGTCAAATTTTGCAAGTTGCTTGGCAAGGAGACACGATCAAGGCTCTGGTTGAAGTAATATCCAAAAGTCAAAGTTTGCAGGTTGCTGGGCAAGGTCACCCCATCAAGGTTCTGGTTGAATTGATTGCCAAAAGTCAGGGTCTGCAGGTTGCTCGGGAAGGTGACCCCATCAAGGCTCTGGTTGAAGTAAACGCCAAAAGTCAAAGTATGCAGGGTGCGCGGGAAGCTGATCTGATCAAGGCTTTGGTTGAAGTTCCTGCCAAAAATCAAAGTTTGCAGATTGCTCGGCAAGCTGACCCCGTCAAGGCTCTGGTTGAATTCCGTGCCAAATGACAAAGTTTGCAAGTTGCGTGGCAAGGTGACTCGATCAAGGCTCTGCTTGAATCTATTGCCAAAAGTCAAAGTTTGCAGGTTGCTAGGCAAGGTGACCCCATCAAGGCTCCGGTTGAATGCATCGCCAAAAGTCAAGATTTGCAGGTTGCTGGGCAAGGTGACCCGATCAAGGCTCTGGTTGAATGCACGTCCAAAGTCAGAGTTTGCAGGCTGCTGGGCAAAGTCACCCCGTCAAGGCTCTGGTTGAATGCACGTCCAAAGTCAGAGTTTGCAGGTAGCTGGGCAAAGTAACCCCGTCAAGGCTCTGATTGAACCCGTTGCCAAAAGTCAAAGCAGCCAGGGTCTGGGGAAGATGGTGCAAAATGTGCAAACAGTCAGTTCCTGGTGCACCTCTTATCTGTGTGATCCCTTCCAGCGCAATCTCCTTGTCAGAAACCCGGAATCCTTTGACAAATCTCCATGCAGCACCTAAATTCGTGGGAATGGGAATATAGGTGCAGGACAAAGTCGCAACTTCACTCTCTATCCCTTGCTCTTGCAATGTTTGGCGCAGGATCAGCGGCGAACCCTTGTACTGGAGAGTGGCCTTTGCACCTCTCTTCGGGGGAAGCTGCTTTGAAACCATGCGAAGCACTTCGATTCCCAATGTGGAACGGTAAAGGCTCAAGATGATCTCTTGGCCGGTCAGGCAGACCACATGAAGTTCAATCAGCGTGCTCTCACCAGATTCATAGCCACCAGCTCTGTCAGTGGCCATGTGGGAACAGACTTTCTTCGCATAGCTGGTAATAGCGCGAATTCCGCCACTCGAGCCGCAGGTGAGTCACAGTTGCACTATGGTTCATCGCCAACAAGCAACCAGGCACAATGGGGATACAAACAAAAACCCATACGCAATGGGGGTATAAGGAGTAAGCCAAAGAATTGTGGTATCAAAGACCTCAGCAAGGACAACCTCAAGATGGTCCCTCCACCACTTACCCAGATGCGATGTGTTAAATTTCCGGACAGGAACAAGCAATTCCCCAGCAAGCCACAAGCTGAACCATTGAGATAACAGCGAACTGCCACAAAAAGGTCCTTCCCAGTGACCCAATGCCACGCTGGACCGCAAAATCATTGGTTTCTGCCAAGACAGAACAATATACATCTGAAAAGGAAGAAAGCCATGATCCCGAGGTATGACTATGTAGAAAAAAAACATATGTGGCTTTGTCCAAGACCGTACCCACTCACCACCCAAATTCACAGCAATTCATGGGGGAACCACCTAAACTTCTTTGAATAGTTTAACCATGGTTTCCCCATTACACTGAGGTTGCATCATTCATGATGGTCAAGACTTATTTGAACTGACCTCATGGCTAACCAGCTATAGGCTTCTACCATGACGAACTGGACAACCTCCATGGCTTTGAGACCACCAACTGCGCAGCCACCAGCTGGATGACTGCGCAAATCTCATCACCCCGTGGATCACCAGTAGGGTCAATGGCTCACGCTGCTTCATGCTGTATCATTGACCCTACTGGTGAACCATTGACCCTACTAGGAAAATGAAGCATGGGTGGTGAGATTTGCTTGAACCATGACCAGTAGGGTGGATGAATGGTCATGGGTGGTATCAACCACTTGTAAATACAGTACCTATTAGGAAAAATACAAAATGTTTAAAACCACCAACCAGTTAGATGTCGTTAAATCCTTACTGATACTACCAACTAGTTAGATGGTACTACTTACTGATACTACTTACCAGTAATGATTAAAACCACCAACCAGCAGCTGTTTATCCACTATTGTTGCTTATTATCCCTTATTATTAACCACTATCACTGCTTATAACCACCAACTAGGTACCACCAAACAGTTTTCATATGTTTTAGCCTTTTTCATTCAAGGTCGCCCTTGACCGTGAACCATTGTGAACCGTTCGCCATCCGTTCGCCATCCACCGTCGGTATTGCTAGGTAGCACGATCCCTGAAAGCCGCAAAAACAAATAAGCATCCCTACCCTTCCAGTTACCTCTGTAGTGGGTAACCAGCTGGTTTCTAGCATTGTTATTTGGGGTTGTCTAGAATGGTAACTGGTTGCGGGTAGGGCACTACAAGCGCATCAACAATCTTCACCGCCTAGGCATGTGGTTGGAACCATGGAAGGATAGGTCCCCTTAGTCCCCCCTGGTTCCCCCATCGCCAGCAAGTTTTCCCACTGTGAGTTTGTTGGTGAACTTATACCCCAGAAAATTGGCTGGTTAAAGCCTTGACCCAGCTCGCCATTTATAGTTGGTATATTTCCCCTATGATTGTTAGTCATCATCCCCTTTCATTATAACCATCAACCAGCTACTATTGTTGGTTAACTGCTTGACCCATCGCCATTTATAGTTGGTACTGTATATCCCCTATTCTGGTCCCCTATCATCAACCATTCAACCATTATTGGCTGGTTAAAGCCTTGACCCAGCCTGTCCCATCACCGCCCCCGGTTCATCCACCCTTGTCATCGAGTCGTCACGAGTAACGAGACGACAGCCAAGTCGCTCGAGGCTTTAGGACCTGTTTGGCCCACACTTTGCCTCGACTCGCCATGGTGGGAACGATGAACCAATGTTTCAGGGATGACATCCATCAACGGATGAAAACCTTGCACATGGAATACATTAGTTGGAAAACCATAGGTGTATTGTACATAAATATATTGTAATACACAAATAGTTGAAGTGTGTTGAATATGTACACATACCATACATATACAGATATTATGCACTGGTGAATCATGGTGAATACGTTTATGCATGCAAAACACACTTGTATCACTTATATCTGGATGCACATTAGATAGAAACATATACACTGTGATAATCGCTTTGTCACTGTCAGACGTACCTGGAGAAGTCTATTGACCTCATAGCAATCATACTCCTTATTGCTGGTGTTTATTGGCCGTTCATGCATTCATGCGTCATTGCCATCATACTGAATAATAGCCATTCACAACACTAATATGAACCATTGTCTACCATCGTTACATAACTATATACGTGCGTTCAATACTCATATGCGCGAGCTAGCTTCTGATTGAGTATTCTAGTTGGGATTGCTAACCATTCCACATTCTGCACCATTCCACCCATAAGACACAGCTAGCATAACCATTGACAGGTACTGCAGAACTGTCATAGAATAGCTGAAAAATCGTACACTGTAGTTGATTGTGAACCATCATCATCCGCTAGCAACCATAGATTGACTGTCATTACCTCCATGATCACTGCGAGTGATACCTGTTTCTTGCGGCAAGGGCCAACATCAAGATCACAAGGAGCGCTTGGGAACTGACGATGGTGAACAATGATTATATATTCGTACCTTTCAATACTGGTGACTTTCAACCAAAACCTGGTTGGTGGTTACAACCCTGATGAAAAATATGTGTTAATTGATCAATTCATCCCTGGATATCGGGAAAAATAAGAATATTCTACCATATGGTTCCAACACCCTTGGTAGCTCCAAACCGCTCCCTGTCAAAAGGGGTATATGGGTAGCCCTGGCTCCAAGCAGCTCCCTCCTCAGCACCAGCCAGTGTTTGAAATCACCAACCAGAAACATGAAATATTTGAGTAGAACCACCAATACTTACCAACCATCAATACCTTTTACCAACAATGATCACCTATAAATCATCAACCACCAAATAGCAAATGTTACTAACCATCAACTACCAACTACCATCATAAGCTCTAGTAAGAACCAATTAATAACCATTAATAACCATAACCATTGATAAATATTGATAACCACCGTCAATAACCACTATCATCATTAATAATCATGAAATAATAACCCAATAATAACCGCCATTGCTTACTAACCATCAATGATCAGAAACCATCCAATATGACAAATCATTATGAATAACCATTATAAGCTAAATTTAGTATAACCACTCTTAACTACTAACGATCAACCATCATAAACCACCAACCAACCATTCACCATCACTGACCAACCAGAAACCAGGTTCCGTTCATAACCGATCCGCCCAACTCACTAACCACTACCCACCAAACAACTAACCCACCAAACAACTCACCAAACAACTCACTAACCACTAACCACCCACAAAATCACTGTTTCCGGGTGGTGGTAATCCACCAAACAACCAGAAAAACCACCCAGAAACCCACCTCAACTCATGACCTGCCAAGGCACCGTTCCGCGAATCGCTTGTTGGCTTGGGCTTGCTTCGAGCCCAATTGTCCTTGGTCGCCACCCGTGGCGCCGTGACCCACCGTACCGGAACGTAAGATCTTCCCATGGATCGATTGCGCTCGTTGAAGCCGCAGCGCGGCTTGACGTCACGCCATGAGTCCCTACCCGCAACCAGTTACCATTGTTTTGTAGGTAACCAACAATAGTAGCTGGTTGATGGTTATAATGAAAAGGGATGATAACTAACAATCATAGGAGTTACCATTCTAGCCAACCCCAAATAACAATGCTAGAAACCAGCTGGTTACCCACGATTTGGAGGTAACTGGAAGGGTAGGGAGTGGTTAATTCTACGGTTTAACTAGTCTGGTTCGTGGTTGACAAATGGTCCCGACTCATGCGAGATACCAGAGAAAACAACAAGTACCTGGAGCCTAGTTGTGTCCCTTGTTTTGAAGAATTTGACCCATAAAATTGAGGGTTAAGCATCCAAAACAAGGGTCATTTGGGTTTCAGGTATGAACAATTCTTAAATCTATCCCTTAAGCCAAAACCATCTTTGAACCCATGCTTCCGTGTGCTTTCCCGGGGATTTGCCTTGAGACACCTCAACAATCGATGTCTTTGCCCGGTAGATCTCCCATCAATGGATCAGCTTGTTTAGCCCACCAGCTGAAAGGGTAGGGTTCCTGTCCATCATTGACCATCATGGTCCATCATTGACCATGATCATACTGGTTAATTAATAGTAGGGATAGGGCACAACCATCAGTGATGGTCAAACAACTACAACATATGGGATAATATGGGTATGTGCCGAGCTATGATGAGCAACAGTTGTGGGCCCCACCAGTTTGCTCATGATCATTTTACGAGTGGAAACCATTGGAGTTGACTGGGGGTGACACGTCATGGCTTGGCAGAATACCCCTAGATGTCTATGGGTAAGCTGGGCCAATTTGTGCCTGTTCACATCTCAGAGCCATGACCAAACTGTTGGAGCTGGATGTGAATCACCATCCAGCTTTTGTGATTATTGGTACTCTCAGAAGATGAAAATCCATGGTGATTATTGGTACTCTCCATTCATTTTTTGTGATTGTCCATGCCAGCCAGCTTGGAACTGGAAAATCCACAATCTATAGTGGTTTTTACCTATCGTAAAAATAGATGAATTTTGGCTTCCAGGTTAGTTTACCAAAGGTAATGACCCAGACCCGTGAAACCATGGCGTACCACCTTGAATCTAAGCCATGATGACAATCAATCAACCTCTGTTTGGATCCTATGATTAATGCCACTGCACTCCTTGTTGTGAGAAGTATCTGTTAATTGATCAATCAAGTAGTTTGGAAAAGGCAATCCTGACATGGTTCTCAGCTAGTTGGTGATTTCAACCCCTAGGAAAAAACTGTTCATAATTACAAGGGAAAATAAAAACTGCTTGAAACCGCCAACCAGGTAAACTATGCGCATATTCATTAGTATAGTTGGTTGGTTCATGAACCATGGCAATAATGACATTCACCAGCCATAGTCCTCAAAGTCCAATGGCGCGTTGCTTGCCGAACAAAACTGAATTGATAGTTTCTCAAGCCATAGGGGTATCCAAAAATGGTTGGGGTTTATTACTATAAGTGGTTCATAACCTGGATGATAACTGGGGGTCCCCTATGACTTGAGAAACACCCAATTGAGCTGACGAGCGATGGAGAATTGGTCGAAACTGGCGGCATGAAACACACAAGGTTGTCGCAACACATGACTCGCATCACACGGGTCTCATCTCGTCCAGGTTGGTCGTGACGACTACAAAGACATGACAAAACACACGAGTAGATTGCCATCTCTACCTACAGCTCTATGTATTTTTAAATTATATATATATAAATATAAATGAATATGTATATTTTTTTTCCACCCCCCCCCATATACGCACACATTTGGCAGTAGGTCAACATACCATCAACATATCTTCACATCCCAGCTGAATGTCTCTAATCGACGTCCAGCTGTCGGGCTGTTCGAATGTGACAGGCCGTGACCCAACCCCCCATAAATCACGTGCACCTAAAGTACCATCATGAACCAGATTCAATATGAGCAATGGGTACTAGTGAAACAGGGTAACGATATTTTACCATCTGATGTGAATCATGAATCAGATTCAATCATCATTGTGAACAATGTCTGGTTACTAAACAGGGTGACGATATTTTGGGTTCCTAAGTAGCTAATTTGTGAACCGTTACTCGACAGGGTAACGATATTTTACAAAGCCGTTGATGATCAACCATTTGTATGTCATACAAATACTTATCAACCATGGGTCATCCATGTATAGGGAGAGGGAGATGCCAGCGAGGTTTACGCAACCTCTCGGCGATCACGGCCATTGATCATGGCAACACTCATTCGATGATTTCTGCAGCGACGATAAACAACGATGTCTTCTTCAGGTTGATCGTACAAGATTATTCTCTTCATAGGGTGGTTTCTCAAGTCATAGGGGTACCCCTAAATCATCCATTGCTAGTCATTTATAGTAATAAACCAACCTGTTTTGGGGGTCCCCTATTTTGAGAAACACCCATAGTACGGATCAATCATGAATACTATTCGGATCAAACTGATTCTCACCACTCTGAGTTTATGTTTGGTGACAAGGACTAGGATCAGGCGACTCAACCAGGCGAACCTTAGCCCTTCACCACAGTCCCAGCGAATGGTTTTTGTGCCTCCTAGGATCCCAAGGTTGCTCCTCAGGGCCATTGGTGAAGGTGTCCAACATCACCATGGGACCGTGCCCATCACCTCACCAGCCGGTACCCTCTGGTAAACTAACCTGGCTAGCTGGATTTTAGCCATATTTTATAGTGAAACCCTGGGAAAACACTAATAAATGGTGGATTTTCCATTGCCAGGTTAGTTTACCAGAGGGTAGGCTGCGCATGGTAGGCTGCAACGATGAGTCAGCGGTCAGCAACAGCTGCAACGCATCAGCTGCAACGCATCGCTATAGGCAAGGCTTAGCCGCAACCAACTGAAGTTGCATCAACTATGATGAGTCAACTAGGCAATAAGCAACTGATAGTTGGTGACTCAACTAATTGTTGACAGTTAGCCAACTGGTCGCTGACTGTTTGACAGTTGAATCCACTGTCTATAGCTGTTTTATGACCGTGGCAGCAATCAGCCAGTCAGCTGGTTGTTGATAGCTTGTTGAAGGTGTCCCACATCACCTCTAAGCGAACTGCTTGTTGACAGTTTCATCGACTGCTATATGTTCTAGCGGCTTTTTGTTTTGGTGGCCTATTCTTATCCAACCAAAGCCAACATCCACATGGTTCAACATCTTGACCACCATGAACCATCGGCATAGACGGTGCTTGCTGATTGGGATAGATCTCCCCTATGTGGGCTAAAACGTGGAATTGACGCTTAATACTAGGTTGATAATGGGTGATCACGGTTGGCATTGTTTGATAGTGACTTTGTGATTTGGATCGCTGTAGCAGTTGTACAATACTTGTGCTTAGGCGATTTAAAGCATTATCAACCAGGCCCAGCTATCCTTGCAGCCAATTCAATTCTAGCCGGTTTGGTGGTTTCAACCCCTGTGAAAAAAATAGTCAACCAACCAATGGTTAATAAATACTATTTGTGTGTGTTTAGTAAATACTAGGGAAAATAAAAATGTCAATCAAACCACCAACCAGCCAACCAGTAATTCACTTGCCATATCATGCGGCACCCTTTGGTCATCGAACATAGCAATCAAAAAATCCCACCCTTACCCCTGGATTTCACCACATTTCTATGGCGGATTTTCCAGCTGGTGAACCGACTGGTGGTTTCCCAAAATGGGGGTACCCCCAAAACATCCTCTGAATGAACCATTTCTGAGGAGGGTCCTACTGCAAGAAACAACCAACTATCGCCTGTCAAAATCCACTGAGTTGGGAAACTCTTCGATCAACCACTTTAACCAGCCGAATCGACACGTGGAGATTCTGATTGGTTATTTGCCAGCCATATCAAGCATTACTTGTTAACTTCAAGGTTTTACACTTGATTATATACCATTGAAATTTTCTCATCATCAGAATGATTACTACAATTGTTAACCATTACCATTACTTGAACCATCAAAGACTATCATCAAATGCTCATATGGGGGTTTCTCAAAATGGGGGTACCCAAAAAAATGGTTGGCTTATTACTATACATGGTTAATAATGGATGATTTAGGGGTACCCCTATTTTAAGAAACACCCATATCAATCATGATAATCATCACCACCATTCAGGTTTAACCAATTCCCAATGCTTCACCATCCTCAACTCGAACGATTCATCGGCCTTCGATTCCCGGTGCCAAGCTTAGCCGCACTCAGCTGCAACGAATCCCCCGGTCCGCAGGCTACGCAGGCTACGCAGGTCGCCCAGGAACGGTACAAGGTGTGAATGGAGTGGATTCGTCGATCTGGGATCCCTGAGTGACTTCCATCCTCAGTGATCCACGCCCTGGGGCACCCTGTGTCACTTGCGGTGTCTAATCATGGCGACCTGCCACTGGTCGCATGTTGTCGTTGTTGAGACTTGTACTAGTAGTACTTAGCTGTTTGGCTCGGTCATTGCTGAAGTAAGCAAGTAAGGCGGTAGTTGCTGTTGTTGTCACTTAGCCTCTAATTCGCCCAAAAGAATCTGCGGACTACATGACCTGCGATTTTTTGAAGCTTGCAGCGAAAAATAACGAAACCATCTCCCTCATTCTTGCCATATATTATATATTCTTGATGCTTGTGCTTGATCAACAGCACTGATTGGGAAGCCTTGACCATTGGTTTGTTGCCAATAAGACTTCGGTTCATTCCAACAGCTGTTGTTGAATATTGTTGTTTGTCGTTGACGCTGGTTGTTGCTGATGAGATTGCAGCGATTTATCATTCTGATTAGTTCCTAGAAAGTCCTAAGATCGAATGGATGTGGGTCCCTAAGGCTGTGCCTGCTGTTTCCGTCTCGCTAGGGACAGCCTAGCCAGAGCCAAAGCTCAATTCAAAATTGTAAGGCCGCACTGCGTCTGACCTTAAACATCAATCTACACATACCACAGTCCTCATGTAGTCCTCCATGTAGAGACAACGAACATTATAGCTGCGGCTGTTGGCTACGTACTTGTGGGCCGCTTCGCGATCGGGGGGAAGGGGAAAACATGACCCAAATGTAGAGGGAGTTCATGCAAGATTGATAAGAATTATATAGATTGTCATCAATTATTGAACATTGTGCACCCTTGGTTCATTGATGAGGCTTACAGTGATTCATCAATCATTGAAAACAATGCACCCTTTGTTCATTGACAATGCATACAGTGATTCATCAATGACTTATAGCTATCGGAGTACTGACACAATTACACCAGTTACACCAGTACTGCAGGTTTATTGGCTGGTTGGTGGTTTCAACACCAATGAAAAATATTGAAAAATATTAGTCAACCAACCATTTCTTCATAATTACTAGGGAAAATCAAAAATGTTCGAAATCACCAACCAGTTGGTGGTTCCTGCAACTGTGGATCGTTCAATGACTACCACACCAGCATCGTGGTTGGGGCACTCCTCTTAGCTCCAGCTGGCCCTTGAAAGGGCTGGCACGAAACCCCTGGAAGCTCGCCGCTCCCAACCAACAGCCAGAGTCTTGTTGAGATGTTCTGCCTCCAAAAACCCAGTGGCTCCATGTATGGTATATTTACCTACATGACTGGGTCATTTTATAGGTAAATGTAGGTAAATATACCATACATGGAGCCACTGGGAAATAGTGGTGAATCTCGCCATCTCAAAAATATGTGCTAATTGACCAACTATATATATATATATATTCCAAGTATCGAGAAAATAGAAATGTCAATCAAACAACCAAGCAGAAAACATAACGGCCTTGAGGCCGTGAGGCATCTTTTTAAACCCACCTAACGATCTCCTCACGATGTCATGTCACCAATCCCTTGACAAGTTGATGGTGGTCAATGATATCAAGGAAGATTGTTAATGATGGTGATTCATCTTGGATAATGATGGTCAAAACATCCGAGTAAATTTCTTCCTCTCCCCTGACGCTGTCTTCGTCAAGTTTCCATGGGACCCAAGTCTTCAATCAGCCGAGAGAAGATGGGATGGCGCAATTCGCAAAATGCGTTCCTCAAGAGGGAGCCCCTGTGTGGTGGTTGATGGTGGTTGGTGATGGTGGTTTAGAAGGGTTAATGATGGTTGGTAGTGGTTATATAGTGGTTGTATAGTGGTTGATGCTGTTGGTCATTTTCTGTGGGTCTTCAACATCAGCACGGGAAGGTCGCCCAGGCACGCACCGAATCCTACTGGTCGCCTACATGTAACATCATTCGCACCAGTGACATTTACCTGGTGGTCAGAAAGCTCTGCTGTCATCACCATGCTCTGCTAGTATGGGTATAGGGGCTTGATGATGGCACACCGCTGATCTGCACCGCTGTTCTCTCGAAAACAAATCTGCTAACGCCTTTCACGAAAAATGTGAGCCGCAAAATCATTGGATGTGGGTTTCATTGACTATGTGGGTGTTTCTCAAAATCGGGGCCCAAAGCATCCAATATGAGTCACCTATAGCAATAAACTACTATGGTTCTAGTGATTTATGCTTAATAAACCACTGTGTGGTTCTAAAGTGACCTATGCTTTGACACCAACAAAGCGCTGACCGTGGGTCATCAATAGACTATCAGCTCTTGAAGGTCCACAGCGCCTCCAGCTATGCAAGATGCACAGGATGTCCATGAGATGGTGGTACCCCTGAACCAACCAATGGTGGTCATTACTAGTAGGGAAAATCCCAAGTAACCAATATAATTTGGTGGTTTACCTCTCTCTCTCACTCTCAATCCTGTTCATGTCAAGAACACTCTCGCAGTACCGCTGTTGGATACTGACCCCTGCTCAGTCTTTGAGAGTAACACGGCTCTTCCAGTCAGAACCGCCACACTCCACCACACTGACCCTCCCAGAAGTTGAATTTTGTGTAGCTCAGTGGGCACCAGGAGACCTGCGAGTCACCGCAGCTGATCCAGTTTTGGATGTCCCGCTCCAACCCGGAGCGTGGAGCTGTGCCATCTTGTCCTCTCTTGGTGAGCAAGCCCATGATGATATCAAGGATGGTGTCCGTGGATGGAATCACAGAAAAATAGGACCTGTGGTTAACAGGTGACCTTGGTTGACAGCATAGACTTCTTGTCAAAAGTCTTCTTCATGCGTAGGTCACCTTGGTTCACAGACTTTTGGGGCCTCCACGATTTGCCTCTTCCACATGCGCATTCGTCTAGCGACTCAAGGCCGGCTCCCACCACCGCTGACCACCAGTTCGCCCCAGTCGTGCCACCTTTGCCTCGCGTCTGGTCCCCGAAACCTCTTGTGGCGTCGCTGTGGCAAAATCGCTGCCGGCACTTTAATGGTCTGGAAAGTGGCTTTGTGGTTTCTCTACTAGTAATACCAAAGTATATGTTCACATATGTTCACTAGATAGGGAAACCTTCAGTAACTTGGAAGTACACCATGGCGAAGTGGACAAAGCCATTGATACTGAAGTTTCCGTGATGATTTCCCACAAATAGATACCGAAAAAAGAGATGATTTTTTGTATACCTGCTACATTTATATCACTTATACCACTTATACCCCACTTATATGCCTGCTATCCTTGAAGGCCCTGCTGGACCATCGTTCCACGCCGCTGCTTCAACCGGAGCCATCCCCGAAGCTTCTGCCGAGGGTCCATTCACGCTGAATCTTTTCGTGGTCCGCACCAAAGGACCGAAAAAGGATGCCTTGCAGTGCAGGCTGCGATTCCACGGGCGTCCACACGTGCAAAAAGTGGGCAGTTGATCATTGGGGAAAGCAACAACTGTGATCTTCGGAGATAAATTTTGATACTATGATTTCTGGAAAAAAATCCAAACGAAAAATAGTCCATTACTTTCTAAAGAAAAGCTGTCGCACATATCACCGTGTTTCAGGTGCACCATTTTTCTGAGTGGTTCCGGCAGTTCACAAGCGTATGGTCATGTCCCAGAGGTTCCGCTGTCGTCCAACCAAGGGATTTCTTCAAGGTTTCCCAAGGGATTCTCATGTACTCACATGGGACCATTCTCTACGTTGGGTTTTTTGCATGTTTCCCATGTCACCCTCGCAGCCCATGAGTGGTCGAAATCTTATACTTAGGCCCTTACATGTTGAAATAACTTTACTACTCATTGATCTTACAAAAGGCTTCTTACAACAAGATGAGCATGCAACAAAACGCCATGGAGACTTACCTACCATTACATTACTGTGTTCTCCATTATTAAACATCATTCCTTACCGCCCTAGGCATCATTGTTATTTAAACATCATTATTGGCTACTATTCCACCAGTTGCATGGTGTAGCTCTAAGTTGCTTCAAGATTTGAAAATGATCAGGAACTGCGATCGTGCGGGAGGGTACCCTCCCATAGTCTCTACCCGGAAATCAATCTATTAGATTCTATTAGCTTATATGAGCCCTCATCAACCATATCAACCATTGATAGCCATGATTAATCATCCGCGAACATGATGAACCATTCCAATTTTCAGCCATCATTGCTTAACCATAATTAAGAGATTTCTGCTGACATCTATGTCTGTTTGACGATTACTTTCGCCATGGCAAAAATACCAGTTCATCCATCAACAGTCCCAAAGATTGCTGGGAAAACATGTGAATCAAACTACCACCTAGCATTCAACCATTCTTAACCATTGCTAGCCATTAAACATCAACTAAGAATGGTTCGCCATTAATTACCAACTCTTAACCATTCATTACTAGCCATGAACTAGCCATTGACTCGCGATTAACCATCCATCCTTAACCATTACTAGCCATCAACCATTCACCATGATGGCCATTACTAGTCATTCACTAGCCATTAATCATTAACCACCAACTTGAAACTAACTATCCACCATGACTAGTCATTAACCATTACTAGTCATTAGTCATTCATGGCCATTAATCATTAACATCATAATTAAGCATCCATCCTTAACCATTACTAGCCATCAACCCTTTCCCCAATAATCTCAACCATTACTAGCCATTAACTCGCCATTAACCATCCATCCTTAACCATTACTAGCCACTAACCATCCACTATCCACCATGAACCATCAACTCCGAGGCGCCGAAGGGGCGACGTTGACGTTGCAACTGCGCCACCTTTTTTTTTCGCGTCGGAGCAGCTGTGCGCCACCGGCGGCGAAGCAGCGCGTGCTCGGGGTTAGTTGATGGATTGATCACTAGAAATGATAGCTAGAAATGATTACCAACTTAGTTGATAGATTGATCGAAATGGTTTTTAGTTGATAGTTGCTTTTAGTTGATAGTTGCTTTTGGTTGATGGAAGTTAGTAATGAGAATCAACTCATTGATCAGTACTCTCATTACTGAGGAGCTATATCATGACTATCGTTGTTATAATTGTTGATCATTGCTTAGAAATCAACTTTAGTTGTGATTTAGCTATTACCATTGGATCAGTAATCTATCAACTAGATGAGTGGTAATAACTACTAGATCACTAGGAATGAGTGGTAAGAGTATCACTTAGTAGATGTTGGTGGTCGGTATTCGTTCATAGTGATCAGTTAGTAGGTTTGACGTTACTAGATTGCTACTACTCGTGTTAGAAATAGTTGTAACATCAAATATTCAGTAGCTATGAATCATGAGTAGTGAATAGTTTTTGGTTGATGTTTCTTAAAAACATATGTGTCTTGTTAAAAATAAGTATGAGGTGACAGTAGTTCATCTAAAGTACAAGTTAATCAGATTGAAATTACTAGTTAATTTCATGTTATCTTTAATATCAACCGTGCAAAATATGTTATCTGGTTACCCCTTATCTGGATCATATTGATCTCTGATTGACTTAGCAATAGATGGTACAGCAATCCTTCTAAGAATACCTGATCTTGACAATAGCAAATGGTATTGTTGACAATTCACAAGATAGTTCATATTTGATAAATATCCATATATGGGTTATCAACTGCTGCTTGCCAATTAAAAATTCTTGCTGACTAACCAGCGGTTATTGATAATAATACCAGCTAACAAATGCTGATAATTGCTGATTGGACAATCAGTTGTAGTGATACTTTCTCGTACCAGCCATTGATGGTCATTGATGACTAATGAATAGTACGAGACAATCACTTTTCTGTAAAAACATGTTAATTCAGACTGAAATCCAGACTAATGTTAAGTATTAGTATCAGTTGTTCATCAGGTCTAACCCGTGGTTAGTTCCGAGCAAATTCACACACTGGAAAAAAACGCAGCCATAGCTGTAGACCGTAGACAACCAGCAAGGATATTTATCTAGCACTGTCAACGAAGCAATCGTTAAGCATGAGTTAGCCATCCTTCACCGCCATGAATAATTATATCTAAATGGCGGGCAAATCACCCAATGAAAACGTGAAAAACATCTCAATGGTGGTGCGTGAATCGTGTGCTTGGTGTGTTCGGCGAATCTCCTCAAAAGTTGGCCAAATCAAGAACGATCCAAAGAATCGGTGGTGAATATCCAAGAATGGCTGATGTGAACTGAAACATCCAAATAAATTTGTGGTTTCTTAGAAAATGGGGGTGCCCGGGGTGTCCACAAAATGGATGGAATATACCTAATTAACTATGATTAAACAAGGATGATTGGGGGGTACCGCTATTTTGAGAAACCACAAATTCTTTTGGTTGATACTGAAAATCCGCAGTGGCGCGTGCTTCATGGCCAGAACATAAAGTGTTGCCGCCATTAGCCAATCCATCAGTGGTCCCACGTCATCCGTGGGAGTCAGCTGAAGCTGAGGTGATTCTTGGAGGTTTTGTAAGACTACAATAGAGCTGACAAGGATCCTCACAAAGCGGTACTCCACCAAACAGAACGGATATAACGGATATGAGAAATTATTGCTGTCAAATGGGGGTTTCTCAAAACAGGGAACCCGAAAATTGCTGGCTTATGACATGCTTCATATTGAATCATTTGGGGTACCCCTTTTTTGAGAACCCCCCAAACAGAGAAGGAAGAAACCAACAACTACCAACGGTTGGAACCAACAGCAACCCATAAGCAACTTGACACCAACAAGCACAACCCAACATATTGCTGGAAGCTTGCGGTTACCAACAACTACTGCCCATAGCGATGTGATGACGAGCCAGGAACACGAGCCAGGTAAGGCCGCAATGCTGCAATGCTTGAAGCTCTCCGCCCTGAAATATGGCAATGGAGAGTCCACCATTTCTACGTGATTTCCTAGGGTTTCCCTGTGAAACATGGTGATTTTCCATTGCCATGTTAGTTTACCAAACGGTAAGTTGTAAACCAGGCATGCCAACCTACCAATCAACTTGACAACGAAAAATGGCATGCCAACCTACCAAGCTGTAAACCTAGCAATGCCAACCTAATGCCAACTCAAAGCCAGCCTGCCGACCAATCAACCAACCGACCCTTTGGATCCATTTGGGCCATAAGCAGTATCCATTCTCACATATTTCTCGGGAAACCCTCTCGGCAATGCAGCGATACGTGTCCGGATGGAGACCTCTCCATGCCTTCACTCATGAATGTGCAGGTGCTCATATCAATCTTATATCGGTGACTGTGAAGCCCATACCAATATGGGGACGTGTCGAAAGCCCGCACCCATAGTCAGCACCCCTAAAAGAAGAATCCATTCCTGCCCCAATTTGTGTCTGCCACTCAAGTACGTTCTTCGCAAATCTCGTTTGATCAAAATATATGGTCAAAGGGCCGTGGGTCGATACCCTGAATGACCCTAGTCCAACCGTTGAGATGGGTTCACTGCTACCCTTGTTTTGGATGGTTATGTTATGACACATCCCCGTATATGGTCCAGTTCAATCAATGATCCCATGGAACTTCGACCCAGCAACCGGCAGGTAGCCCCCCACACCAATGGCAGTTCCAAGGGGCCAAATGGAAAACCGCGGGAAACCTGAGTGCAAGAAGGAGAAGCTCTTCACAGGCGGCCAATGATGATGTTCCCTTATGGGGTCAAGGCTTTAACCAACTTCAATGGGGGAAAAGTTCACCAACAAACTCGTAGGGAAAACATTGGGTATAATGATGGGGGAACCACGGGTACAGGGTTTGACCCATAGCCATTAGATGACTGGTATGGCTTGGATACGCACAACCTAGACAACAGAATTGGATGGGGACTTTCTTGGCTATGACCTATGGTCATTGGTCAACTAATAAAGACCAATAGCAGTTGTTGACCATGGATCGCGAAATCAGAACATCCATAACTTTGACTTGCAATGATCTATGGATAGATCTAGGAGTTGTGAAAAATCGATCCGCCTTTTGACGAATTCACCTGGTTTTCAAGTGGCGAGAAGATGCGAGAAGGAACATGCTTGGCACCTGTTCTTGAGGCAGTCGGCCCACAGAATCCCCTCTCCTTGTCCCATCTTGTCCAAACATCCCGTAGAATTTGAGTCGCAGGCTGATCGTGAGATGACATTCTCCATATGGGTGTTTCTCAAAATAAGGGTACCCCTAAATCATCCATTGTCAATCATTTATGGTAATCAACCAACCATTTTCAGGGGTCCCCTATTTTGAGAAACCCCCATATGGCTTGCTACCCTCTTGAAAACTCTCCTTGTTGTTGTTGCTACGAACTGCAGAGTGAACCACAACTGCAATGACTTACATGAACAGCATCACGGACCCATGTTTCAACTAGTTGATCAGTGGGGATGTGTTTCATCTACCACATGAATAAATAAGCTCATTGGATCCGACCAGATCTAGATGGAGCCGGTGCATTCGATTTACAGGCCTGGTGGCCTCAACAAGACATCCAAAAAAAATGAAACATTCCACCACACTGCTGTTTCAACACCACACTGCTCACAACACTGCTCAGGGGTCCCAGTTTTTTGATGTTTTTCGGTGAAAAAAAACGCCACATGAGCCATGACCTGAGCTGCGTGGGAAAACGTCCGCGGGCTTTTTCGATGCACCGAGAAACATGCCGAAGGTCGTCCCCGGAAGCCCCGCCGCTTCTGCTTCTTTGGATTTTCTCACCTGGTTTCTGCTGCTTCTTCCCATCGTGGATGTGTAAATCTTGGGAAGCGCCACAACGAGGTGCACGATATCCTCACTACAGCTTGATGATACCCGATTAAGCTCATCACTGCTGTTTAATCATTTATCTAATTATCATCATTCATCTGACTTAACATATCAAAATTAATAATGCTAAATAGTGATCGTCATGTGATCGTCCATGATGATCAGTGATAGGCATCAAACAGTATTGTCAAGGCAATGGGAGACCCCTCACTTAACATCAACAAGGCAAAATGGCTGACCGGAACTATCCAAGACAACAACGGTGATAGGCTGGTTACAGTGTTTGGATCCTCCTATCCATCTGGATCGCAAGTATCCCTCAGATTTGCAACAAATAACGACCCATGGTCGGAATCTATTTGCAACAACGTTGTCTGTACAAATTGCTTGTATATTTTGCTAGCCAAGGCATTATTTGCAAGAATCTATTTGCAACACTCATTCTTTCCACCATCAAATCGACCAAAACCTCTGCCATGTCTTTGCAACAACGACAGCAACAGGGTTATGTACACTACATCACAAAAGATATGATATGAGGTTTATCTTTAACAAACATCTTGAAGTCTGTAACTTGTATCGTATAGTTGTCCGAACATGTTTGATTTATGTGCGGCATTTTGCAGCCCCATTTCGATTGCGCAAGCAAGTTCATTCCAACTTGGTCTCGTAACACAACCAAAAATCCACATCGAAAAAAAGTAAAACATCACTCTCCTCTAAAACCGACCCGCTTTTCTTGACTGCATGCATTCCTGAAAAATCATATTTTCCTTAGAATCTAGCATATTCGGCAGTAGAATATTTAGAAAGAATCTATCCTCGCGTTTGAGGTAAATCGCCAGCCATGGGGAATCATACGCCAACCAAGTTATTCGCTCTTTGTTAAACAAATTGATGGTGAATCACCAGTGCATAACAAATAACCTCATTGGCTCTTAACTCCTAACCCTAACCACCTACTTAGCTGCATTTGTTATCACAAGGCTACTTGTTACCTTACGGAACTAGCATGAACTGGCAGTGGGTCAAACCCTCGTACCCCTGGTTCCCCCATCATTAACCATTGTTTTCCAACTGTTCTTGTTGGTTGTTATCCCCCATTATTGGTTGCTTGATATTGACTCATAGCCATATATGGATCACCACGAAAAAGCACATCTTAGCCATGATTGCTTGCTATGAATGGTTCTTATCCACTATTATGAATGGTTAACTGCTTGACCCAGCTCGCCATAGCTGGTATGTCCCCTATAATTGCTAGTTATCATCCCTTCCTATTCACCGCGCCCAACCTCAGGAGGAAGCTGCATCTTTCTCATGGTGAGCTGGAGGAGTTTTTTCATCTCCTGGTGCAGCCGGAGGGGGTCCGGGTCCGATGGTTTCACCGTTGAGGGATGCGCAAACGATACTGAAGGATGGTTGATAATAACAAGCAACAATGATGGTTAATGATGGTTCATGACTGTTGATGATGGTTGATGATGGTTCATGACGGTCAATGCTGGTCAACTTGGTTTACAAGGCCACTTAACAAGGTAGTTATATCTACCAGAACTGGTAGGTATCTTAGTTACAACCCAACGGCTATAACTGCTGAAGGGGGCCAACATAACAAACAATAATTGGGGGGCCACCTTGCAACCACATTCTCAAGCAGTGTCAACCATCGTCACCATGAAACGGCACCTATCATCAGGCCTCTTCAGTAGCCTCAAGTCATAGGGGAACCCCCAGTTATCGTCCTTTCTAGCAACCATTTAGAGTTGCTTGTTAATCATAGGGAGTTTCTCAAGTCATAGGGGACCCCCCTTGTCATCCTTTATAGCAACCTTTTGTAGTAGTAAACCATCCACAGTCCCCAGGCACCGGCTTCAGAAACTACCATGACTAGTAGTTGTTTCACTATTCTTGTTGATGATCATCAACTAATCCCATCATCAACTATGGCCCCTATTTCTTATACCGTTGGCGATTCTCAACTATCCCAACTAATGGGGATTACTATCATAATAGGACTATCCCCAATTTTCTTCCCTATTATATACCATCAGAACATAACCACCGTCCAACAATCATTCAACCAAATCACCAATAAACAAAATCACAACCTGGTCGGTGGTTTGAACCCCTATTCAACCAACCAATTGTTAACAATCACAAGGGAAAATAAAAAAGGTCAATCAAACCACCAACCAGTAACAGTCTCAAGCCAGTCTCATTTGTGAGATGGTTGTTGGTGAGGATCAATTGATTACCTATTATATACCATCACCAATAACCATCTCAAACCAATCAATCAGAAATATCATGATCAAATTTTATACCATGATCAGATGTTTCCCTATTATCAACCATCATCAGATTTTTCCCTATTATTCACCATACATAATCCCCATTCACCAAGCCATTCACCACCACCGTGTGCGGAGCCGTCGCGTGTCCATCTCCACCGGTTGCCCGTGCACCAACGAAAACGATCGCACCTCGAAGGCGATGGTGAAACGGGGCCCGCCCGCATGCGGGGGGAAACCGTGGGAAAACCGTGGGAAAACCATCGGAAACTGTGGGAAACTGCAGGAAATCATGGGAAAACCCATAAGAAAACCGTAAGTTGTTTTTGTTTCCCTAACTTAAGTAGGGCGATTTCTACCAGTAGGGGTTGAACCGACCCAACTTTTGGAACTGGGGGGGGCCACCTTGTGGTTTACACAGAACCAGAACAATCATGGATAGCAGAATGACTGATAGCTTCTAGTTTACTGTACCACCCAAAAAGATCTAAGCAATTAGCAAACTTTATAATGATCCCCAGTGAAATCTTGAACATGCAAATCTCGCGTTCATCTCAAAAGAAGAACCAGCCAATAAACAGCCAATAAGCAGCCAATAAAGGGCCAATAACCAACCCAGAACCTATAACCATTGGGAACATCATTCAAACATCCTAGGGTGTCCATCCATGTCCATCCCCCAGCTTCGACGATACCACGGTCATCCTCTGAGTTCCCAAGCCGCTTCTTTCATCGCCTGTTTGTCCTGGCGGTGCAACGTACGACGGGCGCACACGGTAGATATGTCTACCCTGGAGACCGGGGAAAGCGGACCATAGAAATAGCTGGTTGACCTATTTCGTAAGTAGTAATAATAAGCAGTAGTAGTAGCAGTAGTAGCAGTAGTACAAGTAGTAGCAGCAGTAGCAGTAGCAGTAGCAGTAGCAGTAGCAGTAGCAGTAGCAGTAGCAGTAGCAGTAGCAGTAGCAGTAGCAGTAGCAGTAGCAGTAGCAGTAGCAGTAGCAGTAGCAGTAGCAGTAGCAGTAGCAGTAGCAGTAGCAGTAGTAGTAGCAGTAGTAGTAGTAGTAGTAGTAGACATAACTATAGTAGTGATTACCAACTTCAAAAACTTTTATAGTAGTAGACCAGTAGAAACAGCTATTAAATAGACAGTTTGTTCTACTAATATACATGTTCAACATTTTTTAACATCATAGTAGCAGAGCTTTGGCATGTACTGACCGTAGACATCACTATAGTGATTTTTAGCGAAACCAGTTTAGCTTTCCAAAGGGCAACCAGGTTTGTTTACTAGAGGTCATCCAGGTAAGCACACCAGGCACCGAGTTGCTTTTCGATGAGTCAGGTGGGAGAACTTGATTGGAGTCTTGATTGGTGGTACAGTAAAGCATCCGGATGCTTGGTATCTATGTTCAATCATAGGTTCGGAAGCTAAACCAGCTTGAGATAATTCACAAAACAAACTGCTGAACAGGGAAACTTTTGTTGACTTTGCATGTGGTCTGTGCTTATTTTGCCCGCGACCTGTTGTTCCGCGCGGGATGATATGAAATAATGAAAATCAAATCTGTTGACTCAGAATAGTATCCTAGATCAGTCGTCCGTCTTCAACCATTGAGCAGCTTTCGACAGTCCAGCTACTCCATCCCCTAGAGATGTCAAGAAGGTTGTAAGCACCGTGGCCTTGTCCTTCAATGACGTAGCCCTATAGCTGGTTGGTTTCCTATCACTGCTGATCATTTAGGGATGGTATAGGGGTGCTTAGTCTAGGTACCAGCATTTATGGACAAGCCCACGTCCAATCACAAACGAATCATCAAGCAGATTGGCTAAAGAAATGCAAAGGGTCGGTTTCAGCTTCGGGTCAACCCATTCTGTTGAAATTTTGAGAGGTCGACTTCCAACCTTCGCAAATGATTTGATACCAATCTGCAATCAACTGGATGTGTCCATCAACCATCATTAACCATCATTAATCATATCTACAACCTGCAATAATCTGCATATCTATCAAACATACATGTTCACGTCCAACAACTGACCAAACTAGTCCAGCTGTTAGGATGTGAACAATAATCATTTATTTGGTTGGATAATATTGACCCACACCCACATCCTTGGTGGCTTATAAATTCCTTGCGGAAACTACCCGGTTTAGTCATATATGATGAATCCATCTCATCCCAAAAACAATTAAAAAAACTCAGTGGCAGTAAGCCACCCAAATGTCATCTGCAAATCAATCATGAAGATTATTGTCCATATCTAAAAACTCTACGTCGAATTACGTCGACACCTGTAAGCCAGCATCTGCTCCTCAGTTTGCCGTTGCTGTTCCACCAAAAACCACCCTAACCCTAAACTGTTTGGTGGTTTGAACCCCTATGAAAAATATTCGTCAACTAACAATTTGTTAATATTTACTAGAAAAATCAAAGAATGTCAATCAAACCACCATCCATGGAACAAACCTAGACCCGAACCCCCTTGCGGCAGGCGCCCCGGTTCTCCACCCCGCCTTGCCATTGGCACGTTTGCACCAGGCGGTGTAATTACACGGCTCGGTGCCCACGGCCAAAATGTCATCCTCACGTCGCGTCCGGTCGGGTCAGATGGTGATTCAACCCCCAAGGCTTCAATGAAACTAGCTGGGCTTAAGGTATGCCACAGGCAACCAGCTAGGGTCAAGGTACAAATGTTGAAGGATGTTTGTTGCTAGTTGGCTGTGGGTCAAAACATTGTTTTCCCTTTAATTAGTAGGTTATTGTCCCTCATTATTGTTGGTTAATTGCTTGACCCATACCCAGTTGTTGGTAGTTGTTGATGGTTGTTAACAACCATGGTGATTCATCATGACCTGTTGTTAACCATCATGAACCATTGTTGACCATGGTAGTTGTTGGTAGTTGTTGTTTGAGTGCATATAACTTTGTCGTTCATGGTTGACGACCGTGATGGCGTCGGATCTCTGACCATCTCACAGCACATTGTTGTGATGAAGGATTGCACAACGAACTTCAACCGTAAAACCATTGAAGCTGGTTGGCGTACGGGCATATCCAAGGAAACAGGTCCAGGCTTATCGTTCAAACTTTGTGTCACATTGATGTTTGGCACACATGTCCAAGCAAGCAACTGACCCAAAATCGCGGCTAAATTTGCTTAAATGGTCTTCATTAGGCGATATTTGGGGACATTGAAACCAAGGATCACCCGTGAAAAGTCATTGGCCCTATCATCGGGGTGGTCGGCAGCTGCGCTGGTTGCTGCCACTAGGTCCTGAAATCTTGCAGAAGGACCTTCAAAAACTGGTTTTGAAGGATATTTTCCCGAAAAGAACATGGAATGACATTGATATTACCATCAACTTAGAACCACTATAAATCATTATTATCCACTAGTGAACCACCAATGATAACCATCTACTCAAAATCCGTCACCACATGCAATGATACGCTGCGAATGATGCGATGAATCACCATCCGATTTCTTGAAGCTATGTCAAGGTGCTGGTCTACACTAGGGCAGCTTAAGGCCCGTTCACCCGCTAAAAACCACGGCTCCGCCAGCCATGTTGGCTATACATGGCCAGCCCCGCTACTCGCCAGCGGTGCAGAATCCAACTCTATGCCAAAGACCATGCCACAGTGGTCAAAAACGATTGTGGATCATACGAAGGTAGGTCACGGGTCTGAAAAACTTCACTGGGAACCATGCTTTCTGGGGGGGTAGTTCAGCTACCTTGGAGGGCTTGTAGCCATGGTTGTAACCACTTAAAGACATGTTGTGCCATGTTATGCTGCTGGTTGAATCACCTCCATGAAAAATATGCCAAAGTCAACCAGCCATTTGTTGATAATTGCAAGCGGGAAAAAACGTCCATCAAACGAGCAAGCATAGTAGTTTTTTAACCCTTGTCGTTGGCGATTATCCAGAATTAACCACAAGTAGTTCCCCGAAAAAACCCACGAACCATAGTTCACCGGCTATACCATGGTAAAAAACGGTGCTGATCCCATGTTAACCACGTTCACCAGCTATACCATGGTGCTTATACCATGCCTATCCCATGTTAACCACCGACCGTTGCGTTGTGCCCCTGGCTCCGGAACCCTGGCGTCGCGGTTCCGTCCTTGGGTGGCGTGCAACTGGGCTGAGCCTTGATCCATTCCCAGGTCTCAGAGCCTCGGAGGGAGACCCGTGGATGTGGGGTTCACCATGATGGATTGCTGAGTGGATGTGGCATGATTGGTTAATCATGCATAGTTAAGCAGTTAAAAATTATAGTGAATCATTATTGTTATGGATTGGAGAGAGGATCATTATTGTTAATGATGATTAATGGTGGTTATTGATACATATAATGATACACAAAATGATTAATGGTGGTGTTTGATAATGGTGGTTGATTTAGTTAATAAATGTTAGTAATGCCTATATATATATATGGTTAATGACTTGGTAAATGGTTAATCATGATGGATATATGAACCATGAGAGATATATTGACCAATCAATAATGATATGATTATGACTATGACTATTAACTATAATTAACAATATAATATTAATAATGGTTATCTATAATTATCAACTATAATTGTGATAGCTATATTAACCATGAGAGATTGATTAGTGGATGATTAATCACTATAATTATTAACGACAATCAGTATTATTAAAGAATGGATGGTTAATTATTCACTATCTGATTCACTATAGTAAATAGTATAATGATTATGGTTAATTAATATTAACCCTGCCATCATTATTGTCAATCTGATGGTTAATAATGATGATAATATCATTCTTGTGGTTCATAATGGAGGTTAGTGATAGTATAATAATTGTGGTTAACAGTATAATGACTGTAATGATTGTGGTTGATAACCACAGTCATTAACCAATCACAGTGTTAATAATGATGGATTGGTTAATGCTGGTTACTGACTGGGTAAATGATGAATCATGATGGATTGGTTGGTGGATGTGGTATACTAACAATCGTATAGTTAACCAGTTTCTAATTATAGTTATGGTTAATAAATGTTAATAATACCTATGTCAACTATAACAATACTGATTATGGTTGGACTATGGTAATCTATTAATGACTGGGTAAGTGACTATGGTTAATACAAGTAACTGGAATAGTCATGGATTGGTTAACGCTGGTTCATGACTGGGTAAATGGTTCACCATGAGAGATATGGTTGATAATAACTATATTAAGTCTATGCACCATGCTGGATAATAATGATTAAAATCATAAGTGGGTAACAATGGTGGTTAATGATGGTGGCTAATGATGGTGACTAATGACTGGTTGAATGATTTGTTCAATGATTGGCTAAATGAACAGTTACTGGTGGTCCTTTAACTCTCATTCATGGTTCATGATAGTCATGGCGTTTGAATGGTGGTGGTTAATCAGAGTTGATGGTGGTTCATAGTGAACACACTGGATAGTGGTTAATAGTGAATTCAATAATGAACCAAGGTTAATAGTGGTTAATAGAGGTTAATAAACTGGATAGTGGCTCATAGTGGCTAATAGAGGTTAATCCCAAGGTCGTTTCATCTTGGTCATTTCTCTTCAGAGTTGATAGTGGTCAATGGTGAATTCAATAATGATTGCTGACGGTTGAGGATGGTAGATCAATGGTTGATAAGTGGGTAATAATGGTGGTTAATGATGGTGGATAATGACTGCTTAAATGATTCGTTAAATGATTGGTAAAATGATTGCTTAAATGATTGGCTAGAACCAGTTATAACCATGATTCATGGAATACTTGTATGTGCAGCTAGGGTTAGTTCACCATGGTAAATTATACCCTACAAGGTAGCTTGTAAACAAATACGGTGGAATCAATGATGGCGGTTAAATGATTGGTCAGTGATGGTTACTGGTTGTGGTAGAAGGATTGGTTGAATGATCTGGTGGTTCATGATGTTGAATGATCATTTCATTAAATAAAAACCAATAGAATGGTTTTAATGATGATTGTTGTCGATGTTGGTTGGTTGATAGGTTGAATGATGTTGAGTGATATTTTTTGAATGAAACCAATAGAATAGTTGAAATGATGATTGATTGATGATTTGCATTATGGTTAGTTGATGGTCAGTGGGTGGTTAGTTCACGATTCATTGATGGTTGAATAATGGGTTGAATGACAAGTGCGCGACAATGATTTCAATTCTGACTAGTTGATGCTTAATGGAAATGATCGCTCACGTTTCATTCAACCCATGGCTCAACCCAATATTGATTATTTCAAGCATGATTGTTATAAACCCGCTATTATTTGATTGTTAATAATTATCATGGTTCATCAACCCATTATACTAGGTTGAGAAGAGATAGGACTTGTAATGTAGTAGTTTTGGACTACTTTGGGGAGATGAGACAGGACTGGTGGAGGGCATTTGTAAAAAAACCTAGATGAGATAGGTACTTGCAGTGCATTTCACAAACTGTACTTATGTCTTGTTGTGACACACATGATGATGCTATGAGATGGGACTTGGTAGGGGCTAATCCCATGACACCATGCGCTGTTCATTCTGAGTTTCCACAAATGATGGGGCACCATACGATCAAACCATAAGCACCCAAAAGCCCAGAAGAACGTGACAATAAACTTTACCCACGATAAAAAGCTGAACAGCCAACGAATGGCCAACTAGAGCCCGACATAGCATTATAGTGGAATCAGTTCGCAGCCTCATAACATAGGACTTGAAAGTGATACAGTTTGAACATGCTTTAGCCACCAATGCTATGGGGGCACTTGGCGTCGTGCACGCCAAAACCCTTCTGGAAAGGCACTACATTTGAACCAGTTGCCTGATGAGTTGGGACTTGTCAAACTCCGGGATACCTTCGACAACTCCCATCACATCTCAGCCTAGTATATTATGATGGTTCACCCATGGTTATTGAAATCAACGGTCCATTCTGACAAGTCGATGGTTACATGATGGTCCACTTGGATTCGCCTTGAAAACGGTGAAGTGAATGCTTACCCTCTGCTAATATGGTGGTTTCTTAAAATAGGGGATCTCAAAAATGGTTGATTTATCGATAAAAAGGGTTTATAAAAGATGATCTGGGGGTCCCCTATGACTTGAGAAACCACCATATGGCGATTGAAAATCCACCATACATTGATCGTTTCCCAGAGTTGCGAGCACAACATGGTGATGTGACACATTGCCATATTGCCAGAGTGTAATGACGATGAAATGATGCTTAACAACGCTTGGTTAGCATATGGTTGGCAATGGATGATGGATGTTTAAACTTGTGCAACGAGGTTGATTGGCTGGAATCATCCTGGTTGATCACTTAAGGTTTCAATGAATCCAGGTCTTGGAAGATCCAGGTTTCACCATGAAACACATGAAAACATCGTTGAAACAATAGGTAAAAATATGGAACATATGGAAGAAATATGTTAACCAAAACATATTGAAAAATGCTGTGGCTGGGTCATGCTTTCCAAGAGGGCATGGTCCAGAATGCCTGGCTGCTAATGGTTCAATTTGAGTGATCCCCAGCATGCCACATTGGTGCGGCTCAGGTGTGTCCAGTACCAGGTGATACTCCGCACCACTGCTTGCAAGGTCAACAATTTTACTCTCCTCCAGTAATAAATTGCTCTCAATAATTATAGATGTAACGTAACAAATATTTCAAAATTATAGATGATGTATAATGTATTTACCTGAAATGAATTGCTCTCAACTTCAAATTTTGTTTTGCATGATCATATTCTTTAAAACAATATGATAAGTCATCCGCTACTGCCATTCAAAACATGGTCATTGCATATAAATCATCTATAAGCATCAATAATCGCAATAAAGAGTTACATTTATCATCTATAAATATCATAAATCATCCATAATCCTATATATATATTATAAATCATCCATAATCATCTATAAATATGTATAATTGTAACAAAAAAAAACGACATCAATGTAGCTTCCACCGGTGAGGAATCTCACCTCCCCGGCCTCCACTCTTGTTGACCACGCCCCAAAAGAGGTCAGCGATACCTTCTCGGATCCCTTCTTCCACACCTGGAGCTGGTTCGAGACGAAGCACCCCGGAAAATGACGCTCGCTGCGCGTGGGTCAAACGACTATACTTGTTACCCTCCGGTAAACTAACCATTAATATATAGTTAATTGATAGTATATATGACTATAATGGTGAATAACCATTATAACTACCCTCCGGTAAACTAACCTGGCTAGCTGGATTTTGACCATATTTTATAGTGAAACCCAGGAAAATACTAATCAATGGTGGATTTTCCATTGCCATGTTAGTTTACCAGAGGGTAAGAATTGCTAGGGAAAATACGAAATATGAAAAAAAACAGATATGGTTGAATGAGGGTGGCATGGGGGTTGCATGGGGTTTGATCATGGTTGGATGATGAGCCATGATTGGTTTGATCATGGTTTGATCATGTTGAACCATCGCGATTTGCAGGGCCAAACGAGGAAATCCGAAACGAAGGAAACGAGAATGTCGACTTAATGGTTCGGTAGCGCCAAAGTTCAGGTACAGTATTGGAATTCCAAAACCACCAACAAGATCAAACAGAAGATGCTGGAGGACTGACCCGGTCAAAAGGCACGACCAGCACCGTCCCGTCGGGTGCAACACAATGTCAAACAACCAGCTAGGAAAAACCATCGTTAACCATCATCATCATTAACCATGTTTCATTAACCATCACTAACCATCATTAACCATCATTAATCGTTAATGATGATGGGCCTCGTGAAAATTGAATCATCACATGGTGCTGGCTACTTTGCACAAAATCACTCAGAATGGCCTCATCTAGACCCACGGAAAACCGCCCAGCTGACACATATATGTAGTATTATAGTAGTACTATATACATCTATGAATACAAAAGGAATATGAGCAAACACCAGAGATATCCAGAGATCAGCAAAAAATGACACAGAAAATAAACTATGAACAAAAATAAATTCAGAAAGGCGCGAGAGAAAACCAACTCAGACTAGCAAATATAGCCCAAACGTTGTAAGTTGATTAAGATTCACCATTTAACTATAGTTATATCTACCATTTGCCTGGTAGTTACCCTAGTGAACTAACCCAAGTTAGCTAACGTTTAGGGGCCCGGTCCCTGGTGGCATATTACAGTCAACCAACTCTGAACAAGCTGGGGGTCCCAGGCCCAGCTGCAGGTGACTCTGGTGACATCGCGCCCACGATCGCAAAGCTCAGGATCTTATAACTATTAACCACCATGATTATCCACCATAGTGATTAACCATGATATACTTATGGTGATTCATGATTGACCACCATGAATTAACCACCATTAATAACTATTAACCACCATGAATTAACCTCAACAATGATTAACCTCAATAATGATTGACCACCATGAATTTAACCATGATATATCGATTTATGTTCGATTATCCATGAGATTCTGAGGAATCGCTCGCGGACAAAATCGCTCACGGTTTCGGATTGGCCGCAAGATCTTTTTCAGCGGTCTGCCACTCTCAATCGATCGAATCGTTCGGATGAACGGCCGGCGAACATCAGCCTTTTGGTTTGTACTCTCCCCAGCTCCAATCCCCGTCTACACCTTGCCTAAGCTCGCCACAGCGCCAACGCCTTGCGTGATAGTCCACAGGAATACCCTGCACGCTTTTGCTGCAGCAGGTGTGAAAATCCTTGGTCAAGGGCGCATAGGTGAAATCTCGGGCTTTCGTCACCCACCACTCACTGTCTGGAACTGAAGCCACGCAGCACCTCCTGAACAGTGAACATGAGACCCTAACTTTCCAGTGACCGCTATAGTAGGTAACCAACCCCAGTCACAACAAAGGTAGAAACCAGCTGGCTACCTGTCATAAAGGTCACCGAAGGGTAGGGAGACACAAAAGCTTCAATAAGATCATCCAGAAAAGTACTTTGGACATGTTGCGCGCAACTCGGAGGTTGGAGCACCCCCAACAAGAGAAGTCATCAAATGTCCCAGCCCGCAAAATGACATGTTTCATAGTTAGTCACCATTTCCCAACTCTGATTTTTGGTGGTTGTTTGACGCCGCTGCCGCAGCCGCTGCCTGCGAACTTCTTTGACTTTGGGGCGAAATTCTTCTGGTAGTTCGAATCCCGGTCTATCCCTCTCGATTCCACAAACCAGCTTGCGGCCATGAACTTGAGCACATTCGGAGCGAAACATGCGGTCCTCGCACAGTTCACCGACGCCAACCTTGCACTTCCAACTCTTTTGGTCGCACAACAGGCCTGGGCCCAGAAAACGCAGCAACCCAGGACAATGTGGGAGTTCGGAACATGGTAATTCCCCGGCACTTTTGGGCTGCACAAAATGAGCATGCCACCAACTAAACCATTTTTCTAGGATGCATGAGGGAAACAATTGTTCCTGGTTGGTGGTTTCAACCCCTTTTCCATTTGGTGGTTTCTCAAAATATAGGGCCCGAAAAATGGTTGGTTTATTACTATAGATGGTTAATAAGCTGGATGATTTGGGGGTAGCCCTATAGCTTGAGAAACACCCATTTCCGTCCCAATCTGGATATTGCCCCAAAGCGCGGTTGGAGCTCAAGGGAATGCGCCATTGCTTGCTTGCCAGCTTGCTTTCGAACAGCCCTCGAGCTCACTCTCAGCCAGCCCAGCTTCGCTGGCAGGTGGTTCGGGCCGAAAGCTGGTTTCAACCCCTATGATAGATATGGGTCAACCAACCATTTGTTAACAATTACTAGGCAAAATAGAAGATCATAGGTCAACCAAACATTTATTAACAATTACTATATAGGTAAAATAAAGGATCTTTGAAACCACCAGCCAGATTATTGAATGGAATACTCGTCCTTTTGATTCATGTCCGGCCTTCAGCACAGCAGTTCATCTTCTCCTGGTCCTTGATGAGAGCCTTGGCACAGGCCTCACTGCACTTCTCTCCTTTGCCCGGCTTGGTTGAGTTCTTCACCTCATCCACATCCTGATGACCGCGATAGGCAGCAACCACTGTAAACAGCAGTGCTGGCAGCAGCAAGGAACGCATTGCTCAAACGCACAGACGACTCAAACAGATTACTGAGATGATGTATGGCAGCGGACCAGTTCAAGGCGTCAAGCACCGGAGAAGAAACCAAAGTAGCATGATTTTTTTTAGACAAATTCCGAGATCTAGTGGTTAATCATCTCAAAGTGGAACTGCTGTTATCCCTGGTAAGTTTGTCAGGATAAGTGGGCCAACTAGACACTGCTGAGCTAGTTCGACGCGAAATTCCCTTAGAAATACCAGCGTCAGAATATTTGTGCGCCTAGGGACATGTTGAGCCGTGCATACATCATGTCTGCCTACATGAGTTTTGGAAGCCCATCAAGACAGGTGAATCCCCGGATCGACTGCGTCACGACTTGTCACCGCTCAACAGCTTGTTCATGGTGAACCTTGTTGTCCACGGTTGCTATCACTTATGCTTGATAATGCTTGTAACTTACTGTATATGGAGGTTTCCCAAAACAGGGGACCCCAAAAGAATGGTTGGTCTGTTACTAAAAATTGTACCCCTACTTTGAGAAACACCCATGTTGATGCACATAAGGCTTCACAACGATTACGCACCCTTGAGAATGTCAACAGTGGCCAACCATTTGCTCTGTCACAGTTGTTAAGCCTTATAAATTTGCTTGGTCACAGTTGTTGAGCCTTGCATGAATCATTCATGGCATAGTTGTTAAGCCAGTTGTTAAGCCTTCTAAGCATGGTTATAGTTGTTATGCCTGTATATAGGCAATTGGTTACTTAAGAAATTCATGGACAATCCTGGTGTTCCCACCTTTCATCTGCACGCTGTCAGATTGGATCACCGTCTTGTTGACATCGAAATGCAGGAGAAGCGGCACCTGTGCATTTCGTCACCACCCTAGGATGCGTCGCATGGTACCAAGGCGACTTCAATGGGTTGCTTCAATGGTATCGAAATCTTCCAGTTACCAGTAGGTAAGCAGGGAACCACTGACGTAGTGTCTCACACTGGCGCTGGTTCAGGATAGTTACCTATTGGAAGGGTTTTGGTGGATGTGAGTGGTAAGAATCAGTTGCAACTGGCTCGGCGCGCCCTCGGCAGTTAGATTTGTTGGGTTAGTTCAACCCCTGCAGTTGGTAGTTAATCCGACTTAAGTTCGGCAAATAAAACAACTTATGGTTTTCTTATGGGTTTTCCTACGGTTTCCCATGGTTTTCCAGCATGGTTGAAGGCCCACCTTGCAGAATCAACCATGAACTGATCACTTGGAACCACCAGACGTTGCTGGTAGATCTCCATCATGCCATGTTGGCCGAGACATGGGGGCTGCGGCCACGGAAACGAACCACCAGTGGATAGCAATCAGCATCGAAGGCTAAGTGGTTTTTTTGGTTTCAACCCCTATGAAAATAATCAACCACTTAGCCTTCCTATTGATAATAATCACTAGCCTCCCTATTGGTGCTGTTGCTGATTGCTATCTATTGATGCTCTTGTTTCAACAAACCATTTAATTATCAATAATCACTAGGGAAAATAAACATGTTCTAAAGCACCAATCAGCTAATAGGATAGCAAGCAATAGATAACAACCACCAACAAGAGCATCAATAGATAGCAGTCAGCAACAACCAATAGCAACAATCAATAGATAGCTGTGCTCAACACAGAAACAAGAGCATCAATAGATAGCAATCAGCAACAGCATCAATAGGGAGGCTAAGGGTAGGTCCGCATTGATAAACCCCTAAAGTTGTTGATAAATCACCAGCTACTTGGGTACGTGCCAAAATAATGGTACCCCCACTCAACGAATGGTTTTCATTTGCAAAATCATCATTGGCTTTGGTGGGGCCCACAACGGTTGCCCTATGGCTTGGCACATACCCATATTATCCCGGATATGTTGTAGTTGGTTAACCAATACTGATGGTTGTTGTGCCCGGTCTCCACTATCAATTAACCATCATAATCATCTAGACATCAACATTCACCATTATTCAAACCATGATTATTCTCCCTATGATTGGTATGGCTGTGCCATCCCCATAATGTTGGTACCCCCAACCACAGGGGATGCTGAGCACCACCGCGGATCCACGGATTCTTCACTTCGCCCAGCGCAGCTCGACCAACCAACAGCAGCGATGGCTCCGGCGCCTGCGATTTCGAGGAGACATCCTGGACATCGCGACGAGGTGCTGAAAACCATGTGGGCGATGGGTCGACCACCACGGATGTGGTCAGTAAGCTATGATTGATGGTTAATGAAGGCATAATAACTAGTAGTAAGTGGGCATAGAACCAATGGTAGTAACTAGTGGTCAGTGACTAGTGGTCCATGGTCAGTGACTAGTAGTGAGGAACTACATCACTGATGGTGGTGAGTAGCTTGTGGTCAGTGACTAGTCAGGAAGTGATGATGAATGGTGATAAAATCAATGGTATGACTGATTGATGGTTGATGATGGCATAATAAGGGTTCAAAATGGCTAACAATAAAGTTTAGTGGTAATCGTTCCATAACGACTTTGGCAAAAAACAACAACTAATACCAACTAAACAACCAACCACCAACTGTTGGCCGGCTGGCTTAGTTCACTTCTGCTGGTTGATCCCCCTGACAGGCCTGATCAAACAGGAGTAGATGGGCAAGTGCATGGCAACTGACACATTCATTGATTGGTTGGCAGGGCTTTCTCAACACTGGCGTACGCACGGAATCTCCCAGCAGTATGCGACCCATGAATCAAGCATGAACCAAGCACGAACCATTAGCCACCAGCCAACTAACCCCAAAACTTCAACCACTCAATCTGACCCAATCTAACCATTAACCAACCCTAACCACTAACCATTAAGCAACCCTAACCACCCAATCTACCCCAAGCCAACTCAACGACTAACCCAACCCACCAACCGACCCACCAACCAACCAACCGAAACCCGTCCTGTGACCTCCGAGGAGTACGGGAGCCGGAGGCCCTAACGCAACGGAACCACAACAGTAGCAAGGTGAAAACGGAGGGATTTTCGAGGGTTGACTGTGGTTAATGTGGGGTTATAAGAGGTTCTAGTCAAGAATGGTGGTTAACTATGGTTAATCTAGGCATTTATAGGGAATTATAATGGGTTCATTATGGTTAATGTAGGCTTTTATACGGGATAATAATGGCTTCATTTTGGTGAATTGGTTGTTTTTTTGTGGGATTACTAGTTAAGCATGGTAGTTAATTGTGGTTGATGTAGGCTTTTTGCTTGGAGATTCTAGTTCAGAATGGTGGGTTTAGGGGCTTGAAGATAGGGGTAACCATTTGATAGTGGTTAGGATCGTTGATAATGGTTAACAGGGGATAATAACCAGCAATAAGACCAATACGGTGGTTTCTCAGACTAGAGATCCCCAAAGTCATGGATATTGATATAAATGATTGATAAACCGGATGATTTGGAGGGTTCCCTAGTTTGAGAAACACCCGTTGAAGTATCATTAGCCAGGATTACCCCTCACTGGCCATTATTGTCAACTGGGCCATGATTAACCACCTTATCAACCGGTTTTACAGTAGATCGTCTTGGTACTTGTAAATAATCATCGTTTCCAATCCTTGGGGGTGAAGCACACTGAGCAACAACCAGGTGATGCAAGGTCACGCAAAAAGGTTTTCTCATGCTTACCCTCTGGTCAAGGAGCCCGGAAGCAAAAAATCACATTTTTTGTGGGTAAACCACCACAAGGGATGGATTTTCCACGTTCAGGTTGGTTTACCAAAGGGTAAGGTTTAGCCCCCAAGTCCTCCATGAATTTCGGCTGTCAACGTTCGAGCAACGTAGAAGCAACACAGCGCGAAGATTCTGGGGTGGCGTTGTTGACAACTGCTTGATCCTCAGGGAATCTAACATAAAACCAGGAAATCACCATCAGAAAACAAGTACATCACTTGCGAATGGTTAAAAGTACTCCGGCCAGTGTATCAACAACATGCTTAGCAGTAGCATCATCAACTGGATGGACCGAAATTGGTGATGAAAAGCCATCACTTGTGATTCACCGTGATTGGCCTACAGATTTACCGTGATTTACCCGCGCTAAGCCGCATGATTGACCGGAACTCACCATCAACCATCATCAGTTAAGGTATACTACCCATCGCGACTTGCTATGATTATATTGCTGGTTGTTCATGCCTATTCACCACCATGAACGGTCGTCAGTAAAGTACGTACAGCATCACCGGGATTCACCGAATGAATAAATAATAGAAACCGTCTATCATCTACCACATTGGCCTGTATGTGTTGCCCATGAAACATTATATATTACTCATGATCAATCAATACAACCCAGGACTCACTCATATAAAGCATTTTTTTGGAAAATGATTCACCAGTATTTCTTCATCATCAAGCATCATGTCGCCATGATAAACCATCATTTGACCATCATCAGACCATCATATTACCATTCTCAACTTCATTACATTTTACCATCAATTAACCATAATTTAAACCATCATTTAATCATCATTTGGCCATGATAAACCATCATTTGCCCCAGCTTCACCACCCTTCAACCAACCTCCCTGGATCATCCACCAGCCATTGCTATCTTCCAGGGTCCCCGGCTTTCCGGTTCCAGTGGCGCAGAACATGGTCGGCCGTGCGACACGGTTCGCGCACGGCCGCCTGGTTACTCGTGCGCACGAAAAGGCACGGCACGGCATAAGGCTACCCGCTAGCGGATGTGGGACCTACAAGGTGGGCCCCCCAAACGTTATAAGTTGATTAACAAGCCATTTAGTGGTTTCTCAAAATAGGGGTACCACCAAATCGCCCTATATCAACCATTTCTAGTAATAAACCAACCATTTTTTGGCTCCCCTATTTTGGGAAACCACCATTTAACTATAGTTATATCTACCATAGCTGGTAATTATCCTAGTTATAACCCAAGTTAGCTAACTAAGGGGGCCCACCTTGTCTCAGGTTTCCTCTAAAGAAACATGGTTGATGGTGGGTAGTTGATGATAGGTGATGGTAACCGACAAGAACAGGGGATATCCGAACTATAGGGATCACAATGGTTAATAATAGGGAAACTTAGGAGATAATCAGAAAAAATAATCAATGGTTTATGTGAATTCGATATCACCCTAATTGCCAACAGCCATGGTACCTATAGGGTTTCCTATAGCGAAATGATTTACTGTAAAGCATGATATAACTATATAACCATAGGAAACCATGAGAAACGCGAATGGTTCACAAGGTCGATGGACAACTGATAGTGAATGGATGGATAAATGATGGTGAATTGCTGGCTAAAGATGATGACATGCTGGATAGTAATCATGACTGACTGATCATTTGATATAGTTTGTTTATGCATGATTGTTCATGATGGTTGGTTATTGTTGATATTGATAGCTGATGATGGTTGAGAATGGTTGATGGTGGTTTGCATGGTTGACGATTGTCCGCGATGGCTCACGATGGTTACTGAATTACTGACGATGGATGATATTCGATGGTGGTAAATGATTCTTATCCATGGCAAATGATGGCTACGGCACAACTGATCAACAAAGCTTGGGATGATGCTCAAAAAAGAAACTCATAGCCTAGAAATCACCCTAAAAGAAAAGATCATGAACCGTAGCTATCAACCTAGAGTCTAAATGCATTTCAAACTAAAAATATGCTTGTTTCTCAAAATAGGGGACCCCCCCAGCTATCATCCATAGTCATAGTAATAAACCTGCCATTTTCAGGGGGCCCCCATGGCTTGAGAAACCACCATTAATGAATGCTGCAATAAGCATATACTAAGCTAGGTGGCCAACAGTTCACAAGCAACTGAGCGCTTGGGGTGAGCAGCTGGCCCTTAGGGCAGCGGTGGTTATAGTACAGCTGAGGTGGTCCCAATGGCTGGCCCCGCCCACAGATCCGCAGAATCCGCAGTTCTAACAGCTGATGGTTGATAATGATCTTTGCCGCGGCTGATTTTTCAAACGCAGCTGATTTATGAGTGATTGTGGTTTTTAGCAGCTGATTCATGATTGCAATGAATGGTTAACAATGTACCGTATATAATCAAAAATGCTAACTCTCTGGCAAATGAATCTGGCAGTGGAAAATCCGCCATTTGTAGCTGGTTTACCTATTAAAACTGGTGATATGTCACTTCCAGGTTTGTTACGAGAGTGATCCTGGATGAACCTGGAGTAGATGCTGAGATTATCACTTGCTGGACCCTCCGAAAGGCTGATCTAAATGTTGAAGATGAGGGATCTTCTGCATCTTCTTCCCTTGGTGGCTCATAGATCCCTTGCCAAAAGTTTAATTTTTAGAGGGAATATATGGGAATATATGGGAATATATGGGAATATGGTAAATCAAAGCCATCCCAAAAACACTACAAGCCTAACTTAGTGGCTGTACCCGGATCTGTTAGAGTTACCCTTGGTTGAAAAAACCTGGAAATTGAGAATCACCATAAATGAACCAGCTACAATGGAAAAGGCATATTGAATTCCCTCATAATTTTCCAAGCTGGAAATTGAAACCATCGAACCATTTTCTACAAAGAACCCTGGGAAAACAGGTATATCAACGAGCTTCGTTATGGTTCATTTCAATTCATTTGAGGCACTGGGTCAGCACCCTATTGCCCTAGCTGGATGCACCATGTTGACATCTGGCCACCCTGCGATGGGTTATCCATGCAACAAAGTTGCATGCTTCGAGGCACAAGTTACCCGGCTGGACGGCTGAAAACATAACGATCATCACCCCCTGGGATTTGTTTCGCTATGATGTTGCTTTGAAGCCTGTGTGATTCCAGCACCGTCTACACGTGTGCAACCTCTGTGTCGCTGACTTCTTGCTGCACGCGGGATAGGATTGGATCACGATCAAACACAAAGCCTGATTCTCAGGGGCCCACTAGCAATGCACGATCCTGGCACCTCACTGGCAATCAACCTGGGATAGCATCTGGTAGTATCTGAGTCTGATGAAGCCAACCAGGATGAGCTGTTTACAAGAATTCCTGGGGGTTGATGGGGACATCAACTTTCGCGCTGAGGCACACAGTATGGTGGTACCCCGGGCAGTTAACAAACCTTGGGACTTGGGGCACTTTGATGGGTTAAGATTCAACCAAATATCCAAACAATCTACCATCCAACATCCACCCCTGACTCGGGTACTTCAGTTTAGTTTATTTGACTCCCACATGCGACCCCACACCTGAGTTTCCCGACTCGTGGTGCTGTGAATCAGCAGGATACAAACATCCAAGCCGGTCAGAGACGCTAGATTTGAATGGCAACTTGCGGCGTCTTGTGGCTATCAATGGCAGTGTGACTCGACGGTGTGTGTGTGCTTTGCTAAGTTGATGGTCACAGGATGGCACGAAGAAAACGCCAATATTGCATCATTGACCTGCTGTTGCCATATCTCATCTTGCCGCTGGTTTGGGGCAGATTGATCTCAATATGATCTATTATGATTCTTGAGCCAGAGACGTTGACATGGTGTCATTCTCTGAATGAAAATCCCACGTCCCAAGCCTTCCAGGCATTGAAGATTACGCTGTGATCAGCCACTAGCCATCATGGATGGGTCGCAATAAATCTAAATATTAAAGCATCTATATCATACGTAAATATATCTGTGTGTGTGTGAACTGGAATGATCTATGATGTTCTGGAATGATCTGGAATACTACAATCTATCTCTAAAAACACTCATCTAATGGTCACAAGCTTCAGTTCATGCCCACAGTGGCTTGCTGCGGGTCCGTGGTTCCCCTCCTCTGGAAAGACTTCGCATTCCCAAGGTGCTGTTCCAGTGGGCTGGCTGGATTGGCCTTGTTGGTTGGCTATTTGGCTGGTGAATTCATTGGCTGGTTCACTAGATGGTGGTTTCTCAAGCCATAGGGGTACCTCCAAAATGCTTGATTTATACTATAAATGGTTAATATGGGATGATTTGGGGGTACCCCTATTTTGAGAAACCACTAGACGGCACTCGCACCATCTCGCTTCAAGTTCTCTCCGTCTATGAATTTCTGATGTAACATGGGTCATATCTTCGCATGAAAGTGGACAGAAAAACTATCAACAATGTGATCATAGAACAGAGATGACCACTTCAAAAGGCTTTCGTTGTTGAACGCCTGGTCTCAAAGAGCCCCAACTGTTGCACAACTTCTTTCAGCAACGATCCACCACTCGGTGTTTGCGGCCTTACGAAGTGCTTAGGGTTGACGCCATGTCTTTCCATCATGATGTTTTTAATCATATGGGTGCTTCTCAAAACAGAGGACCATCCAAATCATCCAATATCAGTCATCTATAGTGATAAACCACGCATTTTCGGGGCTTCCTTATTTTGAGAAACCCCGTATGGCTGTGAGTCAAAACCCCGTACCCCTGGTTCCCCTATCATTAACCATTGTTTTCCCTTGTTTTGTTGGTGGAAATCCCCCATGAGTTGGTTGATTAATATTGACCCATGGCCATTAATTGTTTATCAATCTTCATCATGAAAACCAAGGCGTCAAGAGGTCAACGAGGACTTGAAAGAAGCGGCTTGACCTCAGCTTTTCGCTCTGCCAGGGTCACGTTGCACGCGGTTTCGGTCATTGGAAGTTCAGAAGATCCAGCTGTGACGCGAAGGTGGCACGGCTGTTGCGGATTTGCTGCCAAGCAACGAGCTTCGTCATGGATAGATGGAACGTATATGGCTATGGGTTCATTCATCAATGGTGGGGGATCATAGCCAACAATCAAAGGGACACAACACAATGGTTAATGTCAAAACCTCACAAAACCTGTACTTACCCGTGATTCAACATCATGAGTCATCACTGTTCGGAAAAAATATATACTTCAACAATCATTCTTACAATGAAAATGTCTTGATTCCCTGTGCTGCTCATAGAAGCAATATCAACCATCGTTGTTACACCAATAATGGAGTCAAAATGATTAGTAATGGCTAACAAAGCTAGTTCATGGTTCATAATAAGGAATAATAACCAACAAGCAAGTTCATGGTTGATAATGAGGAATAATAGCTACAATAACCAACAATGGATCTACCAGTCATGGCTCAATGCAATAGTGGTGGTTGGCTACTTGCAGCTGGTCATGTCACAGCGGCTCCTGAACAGTCTTGCAGCGAATTACGCATCTGGTAGTTCAACACGGCTGGACAGAAAATTCATGAAAATACTGTTCTGTTCATCAGCACATGATTTTCTAGCAGAGACGGAAAATGCCAGCTCTAGATGACTTAGCTGTTGATACTTATCGATAAGTTTGTGATTTTCTAGCGGCCAGGTTGATGCATACCAGGACGTACAAGAAAAAATAAACTTCCCGCAGGGAGAACTGACTCCATTTGCAGGTTCAGAATTTCTGCAGAGAAAACGAGCCAGATCAGGGATGATCGAGGTGGATTGAGAGACATCTCGCTAGAGAACCGTTCTGGTTACTCTTTTCAATGTGACAGGATTGGGGCTGATGCACGTAGCTCTCGCTTTGGGATCCGTGTATTTATACACACTGATAAAGACGCATAAATAATCATATAGACATCCATGCATATGCTACTCTAATCAAGACCCTAATCCATTACTCACCAGCCAGCGGATTTCCATCCCCAATTGTGTATTGTAACAACAGACTCACTCATACTCTAGCAGGTTCTTCATAGTGTGCGAATGATGCTTGAAATGTCCGACTTCCACCGGACTCTTCGTGGGGAATGCCACTGGTACTTGCCCGAAAAATCTCTGCATAGCATGAAATTCCCGAAATCTCTCATTGCGCGACTAAAACAGCACACCTCAAATACATCGACATCTTCGCACGGATCAGCCCCGATCGGCCCAGATTTCCCGTGTCAACCCACGGATGAAGCTGTTGAATTTATGGACAGCTTTGGGCTTGTCAAAGGTCTTGCCTTCGACCAAGGTTTCACCAACCAGAACTATGGGGTGCCGCCTTGCCCTTGGCAACGTTTGGGGCTCGGTTGCCTTCCTGCGATGGGCCTCTTCGGTTAGGGAAGTTGAGACAAGGGGATGCCTGTACAGTGGGCATACCTTCAGCTGGCTGACGCCGTCATAGGCCACTGTATGGATGCTCAGCTGAAACGACATGAAACAACCTTTTACAACGGGTTGGTGGTGTTTGTTGCTGCTGATGGTGATGGTTGTATTGTTGTCATCTTTGCCGTTGTTGTTGTTGTTGTTGTTGTTGTTGTTGTTGTTGTTGTTGTTGTCGTTGTTGTTGTTGCTGTTGTTGTTGTTGTTGTTGTTGCTGTCGTTGTTCTTGTGTTGATCTTAGGATACTGCCCCATTCTTGCCAAAACAAAATATAGTATGATGTGCCATCATCATGGTAATACAGCAATGATGTATCGCAACTTGCCTTCATGCCTTAATTATAAGTTTGAACCCCTCCAATCCTTGGCGATGAACTTCCATTCATTCAGCGACAAACAGCCACAAATTCATGTCCCTCTGCTGATGATTTAAAAATGATCGACGAAAACTAGTGGATATAGCTTCCCCGTAATTATATCCGAATGATTCCGATGATAATTATGGGGAATGATCATTCTTGTCATGAACTCCCAACACTATTGGATCCCATAAAACTATTGGATATAACTTATATCTCAAAAACCAACTTGAAATGTTTCCCCACTGAGAACGATCATTCTTGTCACATCTCCCCGAGGTTGAGCTTGGGATTTGGCTTCATCCAGGGTCAAGATTCGTGAGCGCATCGAAGGACACCATCTGTACAGGCGCACTGATGAAGGTCTACCGGCGATGTCTTGAGAGATGCAAGTGAAGGTCTACCATGAATTCGCCATAGTCATCACAAGTAATGAATATTGCTAATCATTGCATTCTACCTAGTAGTCATGTAATTTTGTTAATCATTGGTTATACCCAGTAATCATCAGTTGTCACAAGTAATTTTGTTAATCATTGGAGTTATACCATGTTCTACCTAGTGGTCATGTAATTCTGTTCATCATTGGTTAGTTCCTACCCAACAGTCATCATCCAGGTCACTATCAGCTGCCACAAGACCTGGACCTCTCCGGACATCTTCCGCTCACCGCGTGGGAGTGCTCAGGTGCTCCGTGTGAAATCTCCCCGGGAAACGTTGCCTCAGGGAGTCCACCACGGCCTTATACTTCTTGCGCACCGTGTGCGAAGGTACCTGGGGCCAGGAGCCGGGCATGATAGGCCTGGGATCTGGGTGGTTGAACAGGCCCGTCATGAAAAGATGAATCAACCACAATCAACCCAACAACCAGCTGTCAAATACAGGAGAAAACAAAAAATATTGAAAAATATTCAAAAATATTGAAACATATTGAAAAAACATTGAAAACCACCAACCAGTGGATTTTGTGAGACATAAACGTTCCACGCACCACGCTTGCAGCTGAGCGAGTTCGATGGTCAGTGGTTTGTTGTAGTGGGCATTCGACATCGCCATTGATATATCGGGGATGTATCACCAGATGATGAAACGACCAGAAAAAGAACAAGGAGTTGATGGCTCTACGGGTATTTCTGGATATCTCCTGGTTGATCTCCAATGGTTCTCGCTTGCAAATCCATGGTTTTTCGCATCCTCAAGCCGCCCACTTTTGGGCATCCTGAAGCCTCCCACAAGGGCACGTATCGATAGATGGAATGAGACAAGCAAAAGTCGCTGCCATTTTTGAAGGCGCTTAGATGTTCCTGGCAGCACTCCAACACCACCTCTGGTCATGGTCCACCCGTCATGGCTGTTGGCTTTCTTGGCTGCTCTGTGAGTGCTTGAAGCCACGGTAAGTGCCCAAGAAAACAGCCGTGAACAGCCGTACACTGAGAAATCATTGGTGACTAAATTCCAACAATTAGTGCTTCAGAATGGAGCACCTGGCACAGTATAATTACTGGTTGGTGGGTGTGCCCATCCGAAAAAATATGTACGTCAATTAGAAGCCATGATCCCCAAATATGGTTGAACATATTTGAAATGAAACCACCAACCAGGTTAACTAACCAGTTACAGTATATAGCCATTATTAATCACCACCGTTAACCGTTGATGATGGCGATAACAGACTTTTCTTGATGGGACCAACGGCAGTGATTCAGAATGCAAGATCAGCAGAAACCACCAGCTGCGACTTCGCTGAGCAACAAATGCTTAGCTGCCAACGAGGGTCTGGTTTGGGGTGCTTCGTATGATATCAGCCAGCGTTACACTCTGGTATAGACGGTTTGTTTATGAACAATGCAGTTTTCTATCGTGCAGCCCGGTTTGCCAGAGAGTAACCTCCATCGAACATGATTGGCCATTGCTCGTCAATATCAAGAAGATGGGATTGCATGCTTCATTGCGATGTTTCCAATCTGTATTTGCAGATTTCCATTGGTGGACTACCACCATATGGTTGGTTTACAAATGTCGCTGGTCAATGTCACAAATGCATTCAAGTACACCAAGATGCGAAAGTTGGCGCTACTTCGGATACCAGCAGGACAATGAATGAATTCAAGAAAGTTCCCTGTTGGCTGTTGTCTGGAATGCATTCCAAAAACTTGTAGGTAGCTATCCAAGAACCCAAAGAACGTATGTAACTACTACCGCCACTGTTGAAAAGTCAACATGCCGCATCATGCCGCTATTGGTTATTGCTCCATGGGAGATTCACAACAAACAACCACATGTTGGTTACATTCGACTGGCTATTGGTTAATCCAAGCACCCTAATAAACTATTGCGTAATCCAAGCACTCCAAGAAATTATGCGACTACTGGCTGCTACCAATGGTTACTAATTACCAGCTATACCACATTGGCTTTCATCAAGTTTCAATGATTGGGGTGGTCACAGGTCTTGTTGGTTCCGTCAGCTTCTGTTTTGGTCATTGTTGATTGTTTAGTGGTTGTTGGTTATTGTGGGTTGTTTTGTTGGTTATTGTGGGTCGTTTTGTTGGTTATTGTGCGTTGTTTTGTTGGTTATCGTGGGTTGTTTTGTTGGTTATTGTTGCCATGCTACATTTTGCTCTTACTTGTTTTGTTGGTTTTTGTTGGCATGCTACTGGTTACAATAAGCAGCAGTATACCAACCACTACAAATTATTGTGGATTACCTGTCGCAATGATCAGTAGTATCGAGCCACCAGCATATAATGAACCAGTGTATATCAACTAGTACTATACTGTTGATTGTTGCTTAGTTGCGGTCGTAATCAGTTGAGTCCAGTGAACTACCTGATATCACTACCCTGATGACAACCAACAACCCTGGTCCCAAAATACAGTCCACATATGTCATATGGGGGTTTCTCAAAATAGGAGACCCCTAAAATGCTGGGTTCATGACTAAAAATGGCTGTTTCTCAAAAAAAATCCCCTAAAATGATTCATTGACAATCTAGAACCCTTTTTTTAGGATGATTTGGGGGGGACCCCTGTTTTGAAAATAACTCATACCACTTGGGCCTGGCTGGGGGCCGCTCCAGTCCTAACAGATTCCCCTGACCGCTCCGGCGCCCTGACCCGGCTCCGAATCCTGCAAGAAGAGCGCTTCACGCTCGTTGATGCTGGTCTCCTTGATGTCCACCTCCGACATTCTCCAGTAGCGATGCGATGCGAAGCGATGCTGGAAGCTGGTCATAGAATAGCTGGTCAAGTGGCTGGTTGAAAATGGTTGATGAGTTTATCATGCACAGCAGCTGCTTGTTCAGCTGTAAGCTGGTTGAGATTTGCTAGTTTACAAGGGTTTCATGATGGTCATGGTTGATGATAGCTCAAGGTGGTCAATAGTGGTGGGCCATCAGAAACCAACGATTCTTGGGCATGAACCGTCAGCAACCGTTAGGAATCTCCACCATGGGTTGCTTATTGCCCATTCCGAACTTATCCAAAGAGATACTGGTCGGTGATTTCAACTCCTATGGAAAAATGCTTAGTTAACCAATGGTAGACGGTTTGGCGGAGCTTCCAAAAATATTGGTCAACCAACCATGTGTCAATAGTTACAAGGGCAAATAAAAAATGTTTGAAACCACCAACCAGGATACATAATGGTGCTTACAATCCTCAAATCTATGGATATATCGCCTCTAAATAACATTTTATCCACGCTTATTTCAAATCCGTTAATACATGTACTGTAGCTGTATGTTTGTAGATTGATAAGTGCTAAATCCATGTTGATTCAAAATAAAGCAAGATCGTTCTATTGATCCTCAGCCTGTGTCAACCATCACCATCATCATTCTGATGCACCCTTCTCAACTAACACCAAGATGAACCATCGGTAACAATCATGAACCCTCATCAATGATCATTTGATCATCATTCAGCGATAGCAAACGATCATTGAACAATCCCTAACCCGTCATCAACCATCTTATCATTCTCATTAATCAATCATCATTAAACCACCATCGAACCATCACTTAATGTTCACTAAACCACCAGCAAACCAAACCAATTGGAAAATCCATCATTTATAGCCATCCTTTCACTATCCTATACACATCTTTAAACCATCATTTAAGCATCCATTTAATCAAAATTTATCTATCACCCAACCCACCAAACTAAGCATGAATTACTGTAATCATAAACTGAACATCATCTCTAAACATCCTTTATACCGTCCTTAACTTTGAACCATGACTAAATGATCATCAAACCACCCTTCAACCCTCACAAAAGCTCATTAACCATCATCATCCTTTAAACAACCCTGTCACAATCAACCACCACTGCCCATCCTTCAAACCATCCTTTGACCATCACTTGGCACACCAAACCATGAATTCCTCATCAGCTAATCATCGTTGGACCATCCCCTCGCCATCCTTTCAATCATCATTCACCCCTCTATCCCCTCGCCATCCTTTCAACCATCATCCAACCCTCCATCCCCTCGCCATCCTTTCAACCATCCTGGCCATCCACTTCAACCAGTCCTCCACAGTCCCCTCACCGCCCAAGGAACCGTGGCTGGGATGCGTGCGCTGTTCAGCGACAGCGCCGCAGCGGTGGTCAAAGGCAAGCCCGCGGGCGCTGCGTGGCCTGGGTTTAAGGGATGGATCAGCGGTGAAATGACGGTTGAGTGATGGTTGAACGATGCTTAAAGGATGGCGAAATGATGGTAAAATGATTTTGAAAATGATTGAAGGATGGTTTAAAGGATGGTTTAAAAGGATGGCTTTGTTTAAAGGATGACCGGTGAGTGATGGTTGATGGTTCCAGGATGGTTAGTAGGTGGTTACAGTACTTTGATGGTTGCAGTCAGTTAGATTGATGGTTAGGTTGATGGTTTAATGATGGTCAGATTGATGGCCAATGATTTTCATTAATGGTTGAAACTGGTTAGTGAGCATTCAAATCATGGTTGGTTGATGGTTTACGACGGGTCAGAGGGTGGAACAATGATAGTTCAGTTAAGGATGATTGAGATGGTTGACTATGGTAAGGCTGAGCTAAGAATGGGTCAATCGTGGTTGATAATGGAGCATCAATGATGGAACGATGGAAAATCATCGTTGATAATGGCTGACCAGATTTAATCATGAATATTGCTGATTGTTCGCAAGGGTTAACGATGCTGATTTATGGCTTAATGTGTGGGTTGGGAAGGCAACAGCTCATGAACTTGTATATCTAGAACAAAATGATATGTAAAACAATGTAAAAAAAGATGAACTATCAATATTATGTGCATCCATACAGTCTACCCCCAGTTTTCACGTCCGCAAACCGTCATGACCACCAGTCAGTTGTCCAAGGCTTCAGATGTTCACCTCCTTCACCTCGGATGGTCAATACCCACAACCATGGTAGGTGAGCATCATTCCAAACTCCCAATAACCATAATTAACCAACATTAGTTCAGCAATACCACTTAAAGTTGGTTCATTCACTACTTAGTTGATATTGTCAACCATTGTGTGTTCAGCAATACCAATGTGAGTCAACCGCTGATCCACGCCATTCCATATGTTGCTCATACAAGCAACAACTGACCACCAGCGAGTCAACAACCAGATCATCCCCTATCAGTTGCAACTCGCCACTACAAACTCGGGTGGGAATGCGGCGCTGTTCGCGTGTTCGCTGTTCAGCTCCCAACTTCAATGGCGGCAAAGCAACGGGAGATTTTTGGCCAAGCTGAAACCACGGATATCCAAACAAATATCCATTCTTAAACATGTAACATGTATTTCTTACCCTCTATTTTTCAGCATTAACCATTTCTTGATAATCTATGTGCCATCACTCAGCCTCTATTGACCATCTTTGACTAACCATCTGTATAGTATCAATAACCCTCCGTTTGCCATCATTTACCATTTGATAACCGTCTAATTTACCATTCATTGCCTCCCTGTTTACCATCACTAAGCATTATGGTTAATCGTCATTCGGCAGTCGTTACCAAGATCATTGTAAAAAGTGGTTGGTTGACCAATATGGGGTCTACCGTTAAACCAGAGCAAAGACCAGCATAAACGAATGTGTCATTGGAAGTATCGACCATCATTAACCAGTATTGCTAAGAATGTGTTAACCATCTATCTATCATCATTCACCACTATTCATAATACATAAACGTTCAAAAAGCCGATTCATTACTCACTATTCATCATCATTCAGCACTATTCATTCATTCACCACTAGTCATCCTCATTCACCACTAGTCATCCTCATTCACCACTATTCATTCATGCGCCACTATTCATTCATCATTCACCACTTTTCATTCATTCACCACTATTCATTCATTCACCGCTAGTCATCCTTATTCATCACTAGTCATCCTCATTCATCACTAGTCATCCTCATTCACCACCAGTCATTCATCATTCACCACCAGTCATCCCACTTATAGACGTTGATTCCTTGACATCCCCAGCACCTCATCACCGCCAAGGGGCGCTTGGCGCGTAGGCAGTAGGTCTGGGGTTGACCGTCCACCCCATGGCACAGCAACACGTAGGGGAAACTGCACCTGGTCGTCCCAGCAGCAAGTTGCAACCAGTGATTTTTCATGGATGATCGAGGGTTTACCTCTGCTATGACCAAGGGGTTACCAATATCAAGGAGGTACCAGTTACCAGTATCAAGGGGTTGTAGGTTGGATTATAAACTCTTACAACTCCTAGAACTAAGGGGGTTACAAGTATCAAAACCAGTACTACTAATATTGATAAAATGCGGTTACCATTATCATTGTATACCGTTTTTCATTGAGTTACCAGTTACCAGTGTTATGACCAAGGGGTTGCTATTCATGGTATTATTAAGTTACATTCATGATTTTTCACAGATGGTCAAGGGGCACCAAAATAGTTATAGGTTGGATTGTAAACTCTTCTAACTAAGGGGTCCCATTCTCAATACCAACATTATTAAGATCAGATGATAGGGTTACCAGTATCAATACCATTCTCATTACCACTTTTCATGGGGTTGCCAGTGTTATGACCAAGGGGTTGCCATTCATGGTATTATCATGAAATTGTCATGGAATTTACATGGATGACTCTTGTCGCCTTGTTTCCAGCTGCCCTTGAATGTTGGAACCCTACAAAATGGGCTCCCAGCAGTTATGGTAAAAGCTTGGTCAGTTCAACCCGTACAGTATAACTGGTAGGAATCGCCCCAGCTAACTTACTTCTAAATCAACAGAAGTAGCTGGTTAGGGGCTCACCTTGTACCAGTATCACTTAGATCATTTGATGATGATTATTCAGATCATCATATATAATTGGTTGCCAGTATTATTGAACAGTCAATGGCTTGAGTGATCATTAATTTTGATTATAGAGTTTTCTGATCTTTGTTCGTACTCGTATCAAATATTGCTCGATGCCAGTCAGTATGTAGCACTAATGTTCATGATCGTTAATACCATTCCTGATGGGTTCATGAATTCCTTCTGGTTAGTACTAATCAATGGGTTTAACACTCCTTTCTCATCCTACGATGATTAAGATGATAGGACATAGTTGGTTACCTATTAGATCATTATCGGCATGTTTCGTAGTCGGCTATTTAATCATCAATGATTTATCATCAAGATCATAAACAACAGCATTACCATTTCTGACCATGAGTACTGTATGAAACAATCCTTATAGGTAATCCATAAAGATCACAAAGAACATGGCAGTGGGTCAAAAGCCTGTACCTTTGGTTCCCTATCATTTACCATTGTTTTCCCTATTTTTGCTGGTTATTATCCCCCATTATGGGTTGGTTAATATTGACCCATAGCCACATGAGCCACCACGATTCTCCCTGGTTGGTCACATACCTACATGACCCTGGTGGCAACGGGCGCGTCGAGGCGCAAATCGTTACACCGCATCTCCACGAAGCGATAGTCCATGCCTGGGACCGGAGAGACGGAGAGCACCACGACGCGCTGACGGACGAAGATCGAATCGCTTTGCTGTGCTTCATAGGGAAACCCGGGTGATTTGGATATGGGTCAAGCAGTTAACCATCAACAATGGCTTATAATGACCAACCAATGATAAGGAAAACAATGGCTAATAGTAGGGGAACCAGGGGTACAGGGTTTTGACCCACAGCCATTCATGGTGATTTTCTATGCGTAAGTGTGGTGAATAGTGGTTGATAAGGAAAATACTGGTGAACTACGGTCAATGGTGGTTTCAAAAATGAGGAACTGCGCGGTCAATAGTGGTGAACTATGGGAGATACAACCAACCAATCGGGGTTTCTGAAGCTATGGGGGGCCCCCAAGTTATGGCTGGTTTATCACTGTAAACGGCTAAAAGCAGATGACAACTGGGGGCACCCCCTGGCTTGAGAAACCACCATTGTGTGAAAATAGAAGGAATACAGTACTGGTTGGCGGTTGAACCACCCCTATGAAAAATATGCTTGTCCACCAAAAGACAAATTGTTATCGTCCTTGATTCTTCAATGAAAAGCATGTTTCATCATGGCGAATTGAATATTTTGACTTTGGCAATGGGAATTTTCTCTTCATAGAATCTCAAGTTGAAGCAATGGGGCAAAGTTTCAGCAACCAAGCGCCATGTAAGTTGGCTTTCAAGACTCTAAAGACGAGCGGTGTTCTGAGTTCTGAGCTGATTGTACCCGAAACCACTGCGAATGGTCCATCTAAATTAATTGATAAGGAAACTATAGCAGTTGGAGGGCAAGTGAATCATTCTCTGACATATGTATGTTTCTTCTGTTGGTTGTTGTTGAGACGGCAACATCACAAAGCACGACAAAGCAACCGACGCCTGGATTTGAAGCTACCAGTATCTTGACCAGGTCTTGTACACACCGATCCCCTGCATTCAGATTTTGTCATTGCTATGTTGAAGCCTCGCATCCATCATGGCCCAGTCATGTGAGTTTCTCAGCCCTGCAAGCACCACGGGCTGCTTGGCGTTTGGAACCCACCCTGGGTTTGATCGAAGCCGCCCATCGTCACAGTCCACATGGTGCCCCGCTGTCATGCCCTCCCGATCTCCAAATGACCGCCCTTCATAGCCACCCCTGCCAGGTTCACCATGTGAACGCCATGTTTTCCCAAAGACAGATGTCCAAAAACCATCTTTGCCCTGAAAAAAAGGGGTGGCTCAGCCGATCGCTAAGCCAACCAATAATACCGTTGGCTGCTCTGGGGGGGCCTGCAAACATTTGGGTGTTTCTCAAAATAGGGGACCCCCCAAATCATCCATTATTAACCATATATAGTAGTAAACCAACCATTTTTGGGGTCCCCTATTTTAAGAAACCACCATTTCGGCCTTGGACAGCCGCAACGCAATGCCGGACTAAAGGTGACACTTTTCGTCGTCCACATGGAGCCGAAGCCAACACCGAGCTGATCCACCGAGCTGCGATAATCCTCGATGTTGCGCAGCGTCAGATCGCACACGCGCGTGAAGTAGTGCTTCAAACCTTAAGGACTGGAGAAACGTCAAGCGATGAAGCGCGAATGGTAGTCTCAATCGATGGTTCTGCAATCATTCATGCTGCTTATTAGTGGTTGGTTTATCATTGATTTTGGTGGTTGGTCAATCATTGATTAATAGTGGTTGGAGAACGATTATAAAGTGCTTATTAGTGGTTGGCTACCACGAACCCTTCATGTTTCTTACCCTTACTGATTAGGTCAGTCCCTCTGAACCTCATGAATCAATGGTAACTTCCGCCAGCCATTAGCATTCACCTTTGATTCCAGTATCAAGATGTGCTGGCCGAGATTCATGATCGATAAGTCATGAGTATTAAGCAGAATCAATATCTCGCGATCAGTCATATGGCTGTGGGTCAAAACTCTGCACCCCCCGTTCCCCAATCATTAACCATTGTTTTCCCTATGATTGTTGGTCATTATCCACCATTATTGGTTGGTTATGGTTGGTACTATCGACCCAGCTTCACCAAAATCTCAGTGTCTCAACTCACCGCTTCACCAGCTCCATCCAACCCCCGGGCACCGCCATGTTGCCACTCTGCCCAGGACCCTGCACCGCCGCCAGGCTCCAACCCAGGGACGCTTCACCATCTCGTCCAAGGGATCCGGGATCAACGTCATGAAGGGCCGGGGCGCCTCATCTTCCGTGTCCTGAGGGCGCGCAGCCAGCGCCGCGACGGCGCCGTGGAACAACGCAACGCAACGCAACAGGTGAAGGGTCGCGTGTGCGGCGGGGGAAGGGTCCTGAGATGGTCACGACTCATGTTCGTGATGTGGTGATGATATGGTCATGTGGTCATGATGTGGTCATGATGTGGGAATGATAGGGTAATGATATTGTCATGATAATATGGTCATGATCTGGTCATGATGTGGTCATGATGTGGGAATGATAGGGTAATGATATTGTCATGATATGGTCATGATCTGGTCATGATGTGGTCATGATGTGGGAATGATAGGGTAATGATGTGGTCATGATGTGGTCATGATCTGGTCATGATGTGGTCATGATGTGGTCATGATGTGGGAATGATAGGGTAATGATATTGTCATGATATGGTCATGATCTGGTCATGATGTGGTCATGATGTGGGAATGATAGGGTAATGATATTGTCATGATATTGTCATGATCTGGTCATGATGTGGTCATGATGTGGGAATGATAGGGTAATGATGTGGTCATGATGTGGTCATGATCTGGTCATGATGTGGTCATGATGTGGGAATGATAGGGTAGTGATATTGTCATGATATGGTCATGATCTGGTCATGATGTGGTCATGATGTGGGAATGATAGGGTAATGATCTGGTCATGATATGGTCATGATGTGGTCATGATGTGGGAATGATGTGGGAATGATAGGGTAATGATCTGGTCAGGATGTGGTCATGATTTGATCTGTTCATGTTCTTTTGCATCACATGTTTCATGATACGGTGATGACTTGGTCGTGATTTGGTCCTGTTCCTCTCATCATATATTTGGTAAAAGTCAAACGATGTCAGAAGCCTGGATTTTTTTGGTGCACCATCTCATCCGTTTGGTAAACATCACATCGTATCTATGTAACAGTCGAATGGTATATGTCTGGGATGCCATGGTGTGTGAGCCAATGTTACCATGCATCAAAACCATGTTGGTTGAAAATAGTTCATATACCATCACAATTATCTTGCTTTCATGAGAAGATTTCAAACCATCATTATCATCGCCACTGGTGGGTATCCCAAACCCTAATCATGGTGAAAATAAGTGAACATGCCATCATCCTCATATTCAATCATGATCCATCCATCATTAACCGTCAATCATCTCCGACATCCATCCTCCCTCACATCTCACCTTGGTGTCAACCCCTGGCAGCATCTCGGCCCCGCACCGCATCTCGCCGCCCAGGCTCGCTCTGGACGCTTTCCACGCGTTCCGGGTCCATCAGTTCGATCATCAGCGTGCTGACCTCGAAGAAACCTGGCGACGGGTCGTAGCATCGGGTCATCCTGGCCCCTGGTGGTGGTCCCAAACGATTCCTGGGCCCTACCTGCAGTTAGATTCGTTGGGTTTGTTCAACCCCCATAACTGGTAGTTAAGCTTACTTCAGTTAGATATAAATCAACTGGTAAGTGGTGGGGGGCCCGCCTTGTACAATTCGCATTCTCCGGCGTTCTTACACCATAGGTGTTGCTCGCAAGATCAGCTGGGACAAGCCTTCTGGCGATGAATGCCATGCCACAGTCAGACGGATGTGGTGCCCCGAAACGTAGGCTGAGCTTCGTATTCCTCAATGAATGGCTCATGAATGGTCAAGAACTGTATGCATCGATGGTTAGATGAATTACAAACCAAGAGACCAATGGTCCAGCAAATTGTTGACATAACTAGCAGGGTACGATGATCAGCGTTGGATAATCACCTTCCCCACAACCATCAATGACTGGGTTTGTTGATTGGAAAATCTACATTTGACAATGTGGTTCTGTGGGTTTCCCTGGTTGGGTTCCCCAGAACAAAAACACGAGCCATCAACCCTTCAGCAACCAATAACCAGCCCTTCACCAACCATAAACCCTTTCAAGGACACCTGGCAATGGGTCAGTTCACCCTTGATCCCCCTGGTTCCCCTATCATTCACCAGGCTGTTTTCCCTATTGTTGTTGCTTAATGTCCCCCATGAAGCCGTTGCTTGGAACCAAGCCTTGACCATGAACCCATTGGCCCCGCAACTCTTGGGCCGCCTCGGGGGAAGCTCTTTCTGGCGCGGACTCTCTCCTCGGTAAAGTAACCTCGGCGCAGCGATGCCAAGGTCTCTGGGGCAACCTCGGCCACCTCACCCATGGACCACGCATCTTCATCTACCTCTTTCTGGATGGTTTAGATTGACCCGAAACCATATGGGTGTTTCTCAAAATAGAGGACCCCCAAATCATCCAATATTAGGCATTTACAGTAATAAACCAACCACTTTTTGGGGTTCCCTATTTTAAGAAACATCCATATACAAGTTGGTATTTTCCCTCTTGTTGTTGCTTGTTCTCCCCCACTATCAACCATTCACCAGCCAACCAAACATTAGTCGTTGGTACAACACCACTATTATGGCCATTATTGACCAAAAATGAACCTTTGTTAGCCATCAGCAAACCGTATCGCCCAGTGGCCCAAGGGATCCTTGTGCTTCAAACGCCGAAGCAAACCGCGACACGCGGACTTCTCCTCAAGGCAATGCGTAGGCAACGCGACCGTGGCCGATGGGTAAATACAGGTAGTTTGTTCCACGAAGTATGACTTTGGTTGATTAGTTTTGACATGGTTGATGAGCAATGACTTTGGTTGATGAGCTATGACTCGACTATGGTTGGATGGCTATAACCAACCATGGTTCATTGGCTAAAACTATGTTTGAGTAGCTATCAATATGGTTCATTGGCTTTGGCTATGATGGATTAGCTATCACTGAGGTTGATTAGCTATGACTTTGGTTGATTTGTTTTGACTCCGATTAATGAGCTATGACTATGGTTGATGAGCTATGACTATGGTTGATTCGTTTTGACATGGTTGATGAGCTGTGACTATGGTCCATGAACTTTGACTATGGTTGATTAGTTTTGACATGGTTGATGAGCTATGACTATGGTTGATGAGCTATGACCATGGTTGATTCGTTTTGACATGGTTGATGAGCTGTGACTATGGTCCATGAACTTTGACTATGGTTGATTAGTTTTGACATGGTTGATGAGCTATGACTATGGTTGATGAGCTATGACCACGGTTGATCGGCTTTGACTACGGTTGATGAGCTATGACTATGGTTGATTGGTTTTGACTACGGTTGATGAGCTATGACTATGGTTGATCGGCTTTGACTACAGTGGATGAGCTATGACTGTGGTTGATTGACTTCAGTCGATGAGCTATTCTGGTTGATCGGCTTTGACTACGTTGATAAGCTATGACTACGGTTGATTGTCCATGATGGAGAAGGATTGATCATTGATTTCGTTTTCATGATTCCTACAATGACGGTTGCTGATCATGGGATGTGATTGACCAGGGCTTAACATTAGTGACCATGATTAATGTTCATTATAACATTAGTGACCTTATAACATTAGTGACCATGATTAATGTTCATTATTCAGGCTTAAATATTGTAATGTTTCAACTCATGTTAAACCATTCTCCGAGGATTTGTTGGCATTGGTGGATCCAAATCCGATCTACTTGTATACGGGGTACCCCTCAAACAAGAGATGCCGGTAGTTGGTAGCCACAACAATCCAGCAGCTGCGCCCATTTGTGGCCCACCCCCAACAGAACGAGACTCAGTCGCTGGTGAGAAACCAACAAAATCTAATCTGTTTTGGATTGTCTTGCGGTCTCAATCACAAGTCAATTGAGGAACTCAGATGTAGAACTTGGTTCGTAGGTAAGATGGCTAAGCAACAACCCAATACGACGACCGACAACCTCTTTGATCAGTGGATCATGTTAACCAGCTGAAAAATATCTGACAAGCAGCTACGTTGATCAAAAGTCAGAATCGTAAAAGCTGCAACCAACAAATGACTGAGTCATCACTGCTTGCAACTGATCAGCACACTGTGCTGGGCTAAAACCCGTGTTGAGCACGTGGTTGTTGCCACGGGTTGCTCAGTTTTCATCCCGGCCATCATTGGAAGAATGGTTCACCCTGAGACACTTGGGCAACATGTGACATGGATCACCCAGGAGCGAAGGAACCTCAGCACTAAGTGCGATGAATCCTCAAATATATACAAGAATCTACCTACAAATGACATGATCTTGGAGTTTTTTGTTCTTACCTAGTTTTTCTTTGTGTTTTTTCCGTCTTTCTTTGCCAAGCTGCACTGTTTCGGTTGTATCTCCATTATTGGAAGGTGCCGTTGGCTATATCACAGTAAATCCCTGCCTAACTGGTGGCCTATTATTCCTTACAACGGTTGGTTAAATCCCAACCAACTGACCTCCTGACATGCGCCTTCGTCCTAACTTGCGCCTCAATCTTCAACATTCCGCCCTTATTGAAACACGCGGTGTACAGCGTCAGCAGATCGTACCAACCACTGTCTCGCAGGCGCCCCCCCACGTCATCCTCCAGAACTGCGAGGATCATTGATTTAACGCCGTTATGCAAAATAAAGTTTATGTTCCTGCAACGAAGAAAGCAATTACGCGAGAGATCAGTAAACAACCAGTGTGAACCAGCATCGTTGCCACCCCGGGTCATGCGCAAAAACGTTCGGAACAAGATTAGCCTTCCATTGAAGCACCATGCCTGCTCATGCACCTGCCACACAAAACCCACACAACCATGCCCTGCACCAGCTGAACCACCCTCCACCTCGCACTGAACCACATGCGCTTGCCACACCCACGAAACAATGATGCCCCTTTGAGCCAGCATGCCTGCCATGCCAGATCATGCGCTTGCCGCACAAAACCCACGAGACCATGCCCTGCACACCACGCCAGTTCATCCGCCTGCCACACGAAACCTAGAGAACCACGCCCTCCCGAACAGTGCCTTGCATCAGCTAACCCACTTTGCGCCTGGCACTGAACCAGCATGCTTGCCATGCCCGATCATGCGCCTGCCACACAACACACACAAATGAACCAGCATGCCTGCCACACCAGATAATGCGAGTACGCCGGGTGAACAAGCGACCAGTTCCGCGGATGCACAAGCCACCACTTCCTCGGGTGAACAAGCGACCCCTATGCACCTGAAATCGTCCTTTCAGAGTTATTTTCATACCAAAATATAAACCAACGATTTTTGGGGGTTCCCCCATTTTGAGAAACACTTGTACAAGCTGATACGGCTTGATAAATGCTAGGTCCTTGGCCAATAACCGTATTGACCCCCATTAATGACCCCTATCAGTACATTCTGACCCCTCTAACCCCACGATACTACCACCCTCAACGAAACTGGAGTCTTTTACCAAGCTTCGATGACCAAGGGGTCCCAAGCACCACGCTGATGCAGCACCTGGACCGCAACCGGCGCCCAGGGTGGTCGAGCAAAAGTGGTGAGGTCATGGTGAGTAATGCTGGTTAGTGGTGGTTGGAGCGATAAAGGGAGGGTGGTTAATGGTGGTTGATGGTGGTGATATAGGGTTCCTAATCATGAGTAATACATGATTCAAAGTGATTAATGGTCGTAATGATGGTCAATCATGGTGGTTGAATGGTGATGGCAATTGATGGTCAATGATACCCAACGAAAGTTTGGCATGACTAGGATTACGGAATGGATTATGAACTAGGCAAGCTCATGCTCTCCACCCTTGCTGACCCCCGTGACACCGGCGGAACTCCTCCAGCAATGTGAGTGGTTGGTGGTCGAATGCCATTACTAACATTACTATTCAGTATCAACCATTACTGGTTGGTGGTTTCAACCCCTATGAAAAGTATTAGTCAAGCAACACATGGTCAAGAATTACTTAGGGAAAATATAAAATGTTTCAAACCACCAGCCAGATTAACTAGCCCATTATTAATCCACTATTAAAATGGTTGATACTGAATAGTAATGTTGATGATAGTACTGTTGGTAATGTAAACAAAGGCAATTCATGATTAGTGGTTCATACTTGTTGGTTAATAGCATCATCAACAATCATTAAACCACTATTAATCATGAACGAACCACTATGAAACCCTTCTTAACTATCATCATCAACCATGAATTCACAACTATTCCATCACTATTCAACCTTCATTCCTCACTTATTAACTATATCACTAATTAACCACTACTAACCATCATCAACCACACAGTTCACCCCCACCAAACACCCACCCATCCATCCCCCTTGGAGCCGCGCCCAGCTCCGGCGCAGCCCCTCGCCTCGCGCAAGCCCTGCGAGGCCGCCAGACAGGCGCAAACTTTGCTGCGGAGGTCCAGGAAGCTGAAGACCAGCACAGCCAGGTCCAAGCTCCTCGGGGGCAGGTCACGTGGGATCGCCCGGATGGGATCGCCCGGATGGGAGCGATGGCGAGCCTGGATGATGACCGGTGGCGCCGTGTCACCAGCAGATAGCTTTGGATGAAAAGATATGAAATTGTCACTTTTTTCGTGGAAGTGTTTTAGGGGAGGTTTTCACTCATAGAGCAAATGTGGCCTGGCTGTTCAAACTTAACTGTTCAAGAGTGGATTCACATCTTCCATCAACCAGTTTTTGTTCTCCATGACCTGCTGGACGGATTGAATTTAACCCCATCTGGATTCCCCTTCCGTTGAAGTCATCTCAGTCATCTCTATCCATTGCATGTAGATCGATGAATTGTATAATCCGTTCACATCTTCCATCCCCAATTCTGATCTTCATGTAAATTCTGATCTGGGGGTACCCCTAAAACTTGAGAAGCCACAATGTTGCTATTGGAGAACAGAACTGCTTGATGGAGGATCTAATTCCATACACTGGCGGTTGGCGCTTGGGGTTTGCTACTCCTGGCGGATTCGCAGAAGTAAACAGAGCAGGTGAAGGTGTCGGCATTTTCGTGTACCCCCTCTTCGTGATTTTGTCCCGTGGAGGTTGCGCGATTCTTTCAAAGATGGTCCAACCATGGCCCAAGACCTTGGGGGGGAAGTCTGAACCATGGCTAAGACCTTGGGGCTAGGGACCTTCCCAGAACCCCCCCACGAAACCAAGGCCCAACCGGTGCAGGCCCAGTGGCAAGGACCCCAGCGCGCTCTCTGCCATCAGCTCCAGCTTGTCATCGTAGGCCTGCTTGAACCGCAGGCGCCTTCGCACCTATCCCGGGGCGCTGCTGGTGGGGCCTTGCGCTGGTGATAAACGTTGGTGAACACAGGGGAACTACAAGTGCTGGAGCAAACATGTATAGCTTGACAGGTGGCTTACTACTAAACAACTTATGGTTGACAAGAACGGAAAAAAAAGCTGGTGTAGCTAGGGGAACTACAGGTGATGTCTGGAGATAGCTGGCTTGATAAATGGCAAGTTTTAACCAACTTGTAACGTTGGGGTCGCTTGTGGCGAAGCTACTCCTGAGATCAGGATCCTGGTCTTGAACAATAGGAGGATGGGTTTAATGGCTGTTGTGATCGCCAAGAGTCAACAATGACTAGTGATGGGTGGCTGATATTGACTGTAGCGCAATTGTATACCAATACCAACAATGCTATCATTGTTGATATTGGTTCATATTGATCATAATGGTGATGTTCATCCTAATTGAGCTAAAAATGCCACAGAATCCACATAAATGATCATATGCTGACATTCCAATCATCAGGATCTACCAGAAAGGGGCCACTCTCGGGGGGTAACCATCATGGAGAGGCCGAGAATTTGCGAACGCAATTGTCATGGGTAACCAACCCAACCAATGCAGCATTCGCAGTTGAGGCTGCCCACCTGATCTTTGCGTCATCACGCTGCTATGGAGCGCATCCACATATCAAAACAAGGCACTCATCAAAGAACCAACAACCAAAACCAACCGGACACCAGCAAAAAAACATCAACCAAGCACTCATCCAACAATCCAACTAACCTTCCAACCAACCAACCCTCAACCACCCAGGACCCATCCCCTTCCCTCCTGGCCTTCCTCACGGGCGACTCGTTCACCGACTCCTCCACCACTGAGGGCGTCTTGGGCGTCGCAGGCGCAGGCGATGGCAGCGCCAGGGAGGGCTTCGGGCTCCCCATCAGAGCCATCAACGCGATGCGCTTGGCGAAGACCGGGTCGCGTTTCGCCTGGGGCTCTGGTGGTGGGAGCTGAGTGGCGGTTGGTGGAGCTTGGTAGGCTGGTGGGCTGGTGGTTGGTGACCCCATCATGAACCCATCGACCGTCATTCACCATGATGAAGCTGCATCATAGTTGGGTGGGTTCGTTGGTTCAGGGCTAGAGGCAACCAACAAGAGGAGGATATAACTAGCAGTGATAGAGATCCACCAACATGACAGTCAGAAGCGGAACTCGTTCGAACTGCAGAGGCCCATGAATTGGTCTTGGAGATTTGGTGATGTTTATGAAATCCAATTCGGCTTCGATCAGTGGACCTAAATGTAGTTTTCCGCGCGAAGAAAAGCACGGGTCTGTATGTGAGAGAGAGCCGATAGAGTTCAGTTGCTGGGTGAATTTGATGTCTACATTGTCATCAACAGTGGCGGGGGGGGGGGGCCGGGAACCGCCCATCACCAGTCATCTCCCTGCGATGGATCCTTTGTGTAGATAGAAGCCTTCCCAATGAAATTCTCAACGTCATCTGGGCGACTGTGAGCACATTGGGCGGCTCGGTCGGCGCAGAAACAACTCAGCAATGTTACGCAAAGCTCCATGTGTGGCCAAATATTTGCCTACATTTACATATTTAATTTAATGATCCAAATCTAGGCAAGTATACCATACATGGAGCATTGGGTTATAGTCAATCAAGATGTATCCCAGGAATGTAATCGACCTCAGGCAGGCATTGGTTTGGGGCTTGAGCTACCATCGATAGTCTTAACCATCACTTGACCATCCATCAACCACCAGTTACCCATCATTACACCTGCCATTTGTCAGCATCAGCCATCATTAAACCATCAATCCAACCACCACTTAACTATACTTCAAAAAACTTTGGAAACTTCCAGCCGCTCACCACCCCATGAGGCCTGACCATGGCATCCCCGGCCTTAGCAGTGAGCACCTTCCGCGCATAGTGCGCCACTGCTCCCGTGCTCAGCAGAGCGGACCAGGTGTTCACGTCCTGCGCAGCGTGGGAAGGCGGGAAATTGCAGACATCATCGATTCTTCTGGGGAAAAATGGGCAAGAATGGCTTGATCGATAGTCTGGTTGGTGGTTGAACCATTCCTATGAAAATATGTTTGTCAGCCAACCATTTGTTAATGGTTACTAGGGGAAAGGCTTAATTCTCAAGCCATTCTTGCCCATTCTTGTTAATAATTGTATACATTCATCTATAATGCTGAATTAAGGGCTAATAGTTGTTCATTTTTGGTTGGGAACGGCTCTTTCGATATGAAAACTCCTAGGAATACCAAACCTGGGATGCAAACCTGGAAACAACCCCCAGATTGAATAGTTATACCATCTATGAATGGTGGGGTTTCCAGTTCCTGGTTAGTTTCCCAGAGGGTAAGTATTCAAAAAAAATGATCCAAACATATCGGAACACTATGTGTTCACACTCTCAAACAGCCAAGAGTAGACAAATCATCATCTCAAATGGATTCGAATTGCTATAAAATCACATCCTACATATCACTGGTGAGACTAGCGGTTGTTATTCTGTGACGGTGGCGGTATTGGCTATAATGACTAAGTGATATTCGCCAATCCACTAGTCAACCTCTTGGTGATACCCTTGACAGCAATGATGTGTGCCTTCAAGGCCAAATCATCCAACCTTAGGTACAACTAACACTGGTGAGGGTCGATTGGACAAGCTCGTGCTTCTTAATAGCGTGTAATTAATGATAATTCATAATGGTTCATGATCATGATGATGATGATGATGATGATGATGATGATGATGATGATGATGATGATGATGTTGATGTTGATGATGATGTTGATGTTGATGTTGCTATTGTTGTTGCTGTTGTTGTTGTTGATGATGATGATGATGATGATGATGATAATGATGACGATGATGATGATGATGACGACGACGATGATGATGATGACGATGATGATGACGATGAGGATGATGATGATGATGATGATGATGATGATGATGATGATGATGATGATGATGATGATGATGATGCTTGGTGATGGTTAATAATAGTTGGTAGTGCACTAAGTGATAGTTAATGATTGTTTATAGTAGAGTTACTTTTGGTAAAGTAAATGCCGGCTAGTAGTATATCTAATGATGGTTGATGGTGCAGGACATAGTCATATAGTTGATGATGGTCAATGATGGTTTTTTGGGGGATAGTCCCTAGTCAATGATTGGCAATCATGCTTTAATACGGTCAATGAAAAACAATTGTTGGTTAATGATGGTTGCCTACTGATTGGTTTGTTTATTTGTCCGCTGATTGGACCAATTCTGACCCATTGAATGATAGTCAAGAATGGTTCCTGATGGTACTTCTTGGTTTTCTGGTTCTCCATACCAAGCCAGAATTGAAGACACTCCGCTTGACCATGCAAAGAGCCGACATTTTTATCAATCTTCCACTGACAGGCGTATAACTAGGCGGATCATTTGGACCAAAAAGCCGCCATGAGTCAACTCTACAACAACGGCCCGAATCCAAACGACCAATGAAATAAAGCATTCTGATCATCAAATCATGTCAAATCACCCGGTGCCGACCAAAATGGAAATATGAGCAAAACTGCGAACACTGCTGGGCAAAACCATCATCTCCAGGCTCTCATTGAAATTCGCGCCCAGGGTCAAAGTTTGCAAATTGCTCGGCAAGGTTACCCCATCAAGGCTCTGGTTGAAACTACAACCAAAAGTCAAAGTCTGCAGGCTGCTCGGCAAGGTGACTCCGTCAAGGCTCTGGTTGAACTTCTTGCCAAAAGTCAAAGTCTGCAGGTTGCTTGGCAAGGTGACTCGATTAAGGCTCTGGTTGAAGTCCTCGCCAAAAGTCAAAGTCTGCAGGCTGCTCGGCAAGGTGACTCCGTCAAGGCTCTGGTTGAACTTCTTGCCAAAAGTCAAAGTCTGCAGGTTGCTTGGCAAGGTGACTCGATTAAGGCTCTGGTTAAATCTATCGCCAAAAGTCAAAGTCTGCAGGTTGCTCGGAAAGGGGACTCCATCAAGGCTCTGGTTGAACTTCTTGCCAAAAGTCAAAGTCTGCAGGTTGCTTGGCAAGGTGACTCGATTAAGGCTCTGGTTGAAGTCCTCGCCAAAAGTCAAAGTCTGCAGGCTGCTCGGCAAAATCACCCGATCAAGGCTCTGGTTGAAGCTAAAGCCAAATGTCAAAGTTTGCAGGCCGCTCGGCAATGCGACCCCATCAAGGCTCTGGTTGAAGTAAGGACCTATAGTCAAAGTTCGCAGACTATCCGGAAAGGTCACCGCACTAAGGCTCTGGTTGAATTTCCGGCAAAAAGTCAAAGTCTGCAGGCTGCTTGGCAAGGTGACCCCATCAAGGCTCTGGTTAAATCCATCTCCAAAGGTCAGAGTGTGCAGGTGGCCGAGCAACGTGATCCCATCAAGGTTCTGGTTGAAGCTAAGGCCAAATGTCAAAGTTTGCAGGTTGCTGGGCAAGGTCACCCGATCAAGGCTGTGGTTGAATTCCTCGCCAAAAGTCAAAGTCCACAGGCTGCTTGGCAAGGTGACTCGATCAAGGCTCTGGTTGAAGTCCTCGCCAAAAGTCAAAGTCTGCAGGCTGCTTGGCAAGGTGACTCGATCAAGGCTCTGGTTGAATTCCACGCCAAAAGTCAAAGTCTGCAGGCTGCTCGGCAAGGTGACTCCGTCAAGGCTCTGGTTAAATCTATCGCCAAAAGTCAAAGTCTGCAGGTTGCTCGGAAAGGGGACTCCATCAAGGCTCTGGTTGAACTTCTTGCCAAAAGTCAAAGTCTGCAGGTTGCTTGGCAAGGTGACTCGATTAAGGCTCTGGTTGAAGTCCTCGCCAAAAGTCAAAGTCTGCAGGCTGCTCGGCAAGGTGACTCGATCAAGGCTCTGGTTGAATTTCTTGCCAAAAGTCAAAGTCTGCAGGCTGCTTGGCAAGGTGACTCGATTAAGGCTCTGGTTGAAGTCCTCGCCAAAAGTCAATGTTTGCAGGTTGCTCGGCAAAATCACCGGAGCAAGGCTCTGGTTGAATTTCTCGCCAAAAGTCAAAGTCTGCAGGCTGCTTGGCAAGGTGACTCGATTAAGGCTCTGGTTGAAGTCCTCGCCAAAAGTCAAAGTCTGCAGGCTGCTTGGCAAGGTGACTCGATCAAGGCTCTGGTTGAATTCCACGCCAAAAGTCAAAGTCTGCAGGCTGCTCGGCAAGGTGACTCCGTCAAGGCTCTGGTTAAATCTATCGCCAAAAGTCAAAGTCTGCAGGTTGCTCGGAAAGGGGACTCCATCAAGGCTCTGGTTGAACTTCTTGCCAAAAGTCAAAGTCTGCAGGTTGCTTGGCAAGGTGACTCGATTAAGGCTCTGGTTGAAGTCCTCGCCAAAAGTCAAAGTCTGCAGGCTGCTCGGCAAGGTGACTCGATCAAGGCTCTGGTTGAATTTCTTGCCAAAAGTCAAAGTCTGCAGGCTGCTTGGCAAGGTGACTCGATTAAGGCTCTGGTTGAAGTCCTCGCCAAAAGTCAATGTTTGCAGGTTGCTCGGCAAAATCACCGGAGCAAGGCTCTGGTTGAAGCTAAAGCCAAATGTCAAAGTTTGCAGGTTGCTGGGTAGGGTCACCCGATCAAGGCTCTGGTCGAATGCCTCGCCAAAAGTCAAAGTTTGCAGGTTGATGGGCAAGATCACCCAATCAAGGCTCTGGTTGAATGCAGGGCCAAAAGTCAAAGTAGCCAGGGTTCGTGGAAGATGGTGCAAACACTCACTACTTGGTGTACCTTCTATCTTTGTCATGCCTTCCAGTGCAATCTCTCCGTCAGAAACTGGAAACCCTTTGACAAATTTCCATGCTGCACCTAAATGCGTGGGAATGTAGGTGCAGGACAATGTCGCAACTTCGCTCTCTATGCCTTGCTCCTGCAATGTTTGGTGCAGGATCAGCGGCAAACAATTGTACTGGAGTGTAGGTTTTGCACCTCTCTTTGGGGAAAGCAGCTTTGAAACCATCCGAAGCACTTCGATTCCAAAGGTGGAACGGCACAGGCTCAAGATGATCTCTTGGCCGTTCAGGCAAACCACATGAAGCTCAACCAGCGTGCTGCCACCGGATTCATATCCACCACCGCCGCCAGTGGCCATGGGGGAACAGACTTTAGCACAGCTGGCAGTATCGCCAATTCCGCCACTTGAGCCGCGGGTGAGCGACAGTCGCTCTTATGGTTGTTGCCTAGAAGCAAGCAGCTACAATGGGAATGCAACCGCAAAACCAAAAAAAAACACGCTAATAATTTCGATACAGGAAAAAAACCGGCAGGAGCAACCTGAAATGGTCCGCCAGTCACCATTGAGCCAAAGATTGAAAGTGGTAGATTTCCTCCCAAAAAAATGCACTTCGCTCACCAGACTCACAAGCCAAGCTGCAAGCTGGAAAAAGACCTCAGCGAAACAGCAGTAACACGGAACTGCTACAAGAAAATTGTTCCCAAACCAATGCCCCGCTCGACCTTAAGCATAGGTTTCTGCGAAACAAGTACAAGACAAATCTGGAACCGAAGAAGATCAGTCTCCATAAAGAGGGGGCCAAACGATGCCTACGGTGTCAATGGTATTATATAGGAATGTTTATGGCCATCATTAAACAGCCCCACAAAAAACTTCGCTGCTTTGGGAGAGTAGGCCAAAGACATCGCATCGATTTTACTAACATGCAGGTATTGAGCATTGTTCGCTTTTATCGCAACCAGTCCCAGCCCAGTGACTATGTTGTCAAACCGTCAGTGACTCTAGTGGCTTCTCGATCCATATCCCACTACGAAGCATTTTTCCGTGTTGATCTTCTCTGGGTTGGTTGATGGGAAGACCTAGGTTGGAAACCTCTGTTACAACCATCATTTGCAATGGATTCCTGTGGATTTTCCCATCTACCAATCCACTGAGACCCGACATCATCCTGGTACCAACGACTGTGCTCCTCGCTCGACTGCTCAATGAAGTCCGTCGCCACTTTCCTTGGGGTGACCAAGCTGGCTGCTGCTCAACATACGAATCTCAACACATGGAGGGTTCTCAAGGCAACATGGGTTTTACATGGCTTACAGCCATGCATAATGATTGATCATATGAATCATAGGGGATAAAAACCAACAAGAATAGGGGATATAAAAACCAATGGCCATACAAATCCTGGTCTTGAAAAGTGGTTTTATAAGGGATCATAATGGTGAATAATAGGAGGCAACTAAAAACCATAATTAATGCTTAAACAGCCGCTATATATAGTGGTTTCTCAAGCCGTGCCGGGAACCTCCCAAACAGATGGTTAGTTTATTCCTGCAAATGACTATAAAAATGGATGATTCGTGGGGTTCCCCCTATTCTGAGAAACATTGAGAAACCATCACATACGGATCTTTGCTGATTGTTGATTTGTTGCTTGTTGTTGTTGTTGTCGTCGATTGTTGCTGAATTTCATCGATGTAAGTTCATTCTTGATTCGTGATGGGTTATTGTTGTTTATTGTCATTGGTACTTGCCCTGCGGTAAGCTGACAATATATTTGTCAAGAACAATCACAAATTGTTACATATGTTATATACAATACGAAAATCGTGGTTGTTCAAGGTTGTTCCTGCGTGTGAGGTATTGTTCATGTCATCATGAAGTTGCTTGGGTCAAGTCGTGGAATGATCACTGTGGCACTAGAACTGGCCTGAAGTCTTCTCGAGCCATGTAGTGGTTTCTCAAGCCAGAGGGGACCCCAAAAATGGTTGGTTTAATCAGTTTCTTACTATAATAAATGATTAACATTGGATGGTTTGGGGGTACCCATATTTTCAGATTCCCCCATCCAGAATGCTCTATTGAATGCAAGACAGAATATGCTAGATAGAATGCGCAACAGGATACCAGATAGGACGCCAGAATGAATGCCAGGTGCCAAACTAGATGTCAAAATGTATGTCAAATAGCTGGCTGCTACTTCCTTAGGCCCAGCGCACACCATCGCAAAAGCCGCCACCAGCCACTCTTAACCATCATATTCAACCACCTTTTGACAATCATCCAGCCATCATTCAATCATCGCTCATCACCAGTTCATCATGATTGCAACCATGATATTTGACCATACATTTGACCCACATTTAACCTCATGTGTCATACCTATTACCATTATAGTAACCATGGGCTGCATCCCCACCAGGTTTTATGAGGTATTTATCTGCCTATTACCATCATTTACCATCATTTACCATCATTTACCATCATTTACCATCAGTCACCATGGCCTGACTCCCCACCAGTGCACCACCCACCAGCGCTCCCAGCGTCGTGAAATCCCACGAACTCGGCAGCGGCTTCGCCACCCTTCGGACCCGCACCATCCTACGCCGCTGCCGCGCCGTCCCGGGCGTCCGCGAGGCCGCAGACGAGCGGCGTTTGGCCATGGCGGCGTCTGCCGGCGCCTTCCTACCCTTGACCGGTACGGAAGGCTGAAAAAAACAAGGCCCCTGGGATGGCTTCCCCAGGGGAGATGCCAAGCGATGCGGGAGATGCAAGCGAGAAAGCGCTCGTTTCCGGGGATGCCATTTTTGCTCACCTATAGAGATGCCAAGCTCAAGCATGGAAACTTCCAAGCGAAAGGATGTCGGAACAAATGGAGCTGTTGATGTCTTTGAAATCATTGATCACCTGGGATAGTGGCGTACCATTGACCGAAGCATGGAAGGCTCCATGGTGCCAGCGTTCGATCATGCCAAGTTCGATGTGGACCAAATCCCGAGAACCTCATGTCTAAACAAGGATGATATTCCATCAGCCGTCATGCCAAGGTTCAATCAATAAAAAGCAATAATGTTACAGCAATCAATAAAATCTAAAGCGGTAAAAAACCAATCATACATGAATCATACATATCATTTCACCCTATATTTCATCAACAATATGAGTACGCCGAATTCAACTGACAGTATAAATAGCATTCCATTGTATGAGAGCTATGACCCGCCCTACAGGTGGGAGGTAGGTTTCTTTCTAACTTCGCAGGCTGCAATTTTGGAACCCGCCACTGACTTCATAGATCTTTCCTCGTTGCTGTGAGCCAAGAGCCAACCAACGACAGGATGAAGCAAGTGGACAAATCATTGACTAATCATTGACAAAAATTAGTGGTCAATATTAATCAACCAATAATGGGGGATATTCACCAACAATAATAAGAGAAAAAAAATGGTTAATGATGGGGGAACCAGGGGTACAGGGTAAACTGACCCACAGCCATGTGGTTGATGATGATAGATGATTATGAATCAATGCCTGAATGATGGGCAATAGTGATGGTCAACTCATGGTTAAATTATGGTTGATGGTGATTGCTAGTTGTTGATGACATGTCAATGATAGTGATGGTTCACGTTCATGGTGGTGAACGAAAGGTGATGGCTCATGCTGGTAGGCAAGTCCTACGTACGAAAGCGGCAAAAACCAACGACATGACTCGTGACAAGGACTCATGATCGTAATCTCTACAAACCGGGATGTCTGGAATGTAGACATTTGGGAATTTTCTGCACATGTCATCAAACAAATGCCTCTTTATCTGGGTTCGTCATCACATTGTGGTTTCTTAAAATGGGGCACGCCCCGAAGTTTTGGATGGTTTATCATTGAAAATGACAAATGGCGGATGATAACTGGGGGTACCCCTACGACTTGAGAAACACCCAAATGGATCATCATGGCTCGTAGGAAGGAATAAGAACCAAAAGTCTATTTGTGGCACTTATGAATCATTCTGGGTGTAGATTCGCACTTGATGAGTTATTACAACCCCTCAACAGACCAGCGCTGCTGAATTTCTGTCGCACATTGTTGCGCACTGAAATGACATCCGATCCCGGCCATCATCGTTAAGTATGTTTCATGTTTTGTCGTTCGAAGGTGGTGAACGCACAGGACAATGTGATGCAAAGTGAACATCTATGGAATCTATGGACATTTCAAACTCATTCTACTGGCTATGGTGATGCACTGGTCCACGAACAATATCGATTCATTGTGATTCACAGTAATGTTATAATCCAACTATGAACCCGTCACAAATTCCCACGAATGCCAACGTAGCAGTTTTCAGGGCGCGGCGGTGCGCAAATATTCTGAATCTGGTTGGCTCCAAAGCTCAACTTCAGATGATGGTTGTATATGCTGCGCATCATGAAGTGAAGTTCCAACCAGGTCAATAAGTTCGGAATCCTGTACACTTTCAAAAATGTGGAACGGGAAAACGCCCACACCAGGCTTCATCACAGGGCCCGTCCGGCACGGACATGTGTGCCAGTTGGATGAAGGCTGGTCGCTTCGAACTGCGGTCCAAGCATTGCGGGTCATCGATAAACTGCAATTGGATGAACACTCTGGGCTGAGATAAGAGCCTCATGTGGGTTGAGCTACTATCTGTCAATGGCATTGTCCTATTGAAAATCATGGTGCTCCACACCTATTTAAGTCTAACCCAGGATCTATTTCAGAAAGCATGATTCTGAGTATCCAGTGCGTTGATGCCATGTGATACTTAGAACTGTTAATGCATGGGGCAATCTCAGCAAAGCCATGTCGAAAATCTTGGAGGTACTGAGTCCATGGGTATCTTCACACTTGAAACCATCGATTTGGCTCGCTCATATCACTCCTTTGCCATGGCTATGTCACTATGGCATCACCGACGCATCAACAACCAATGCCCCTGGTCTCCCATCAACACATCATGGGTGGAGCTGAATTCACTACCAAGTCATGGGTGCGGCTGCAAGGCTGAGGAATGGCTACGGTGGCTATCCCGTGTGCTGCGTCATCGTGGGTTTTCTGCCTCAAAACTGAAAAAGTTGGTGGAACAACCACGCATGCAACTGGGTCATTGCGATTCACTCCTTGCACGAATCATTCAACCATCAACCATCATGGGCCAGCAGCAACTGTGCTCTACAAACAAAGGTTCGATGACCCAATTCTGAGCCATTGTTAGCATGTTCAAACACCAGCAACCTTTTCCAACAACCATGAATGAGAGCTTATCAAACGATTTGCTAATCATTCGTGGCCATGATTAACCTTGTGTTTACTTTTAAAAAATGGCTGCATAAACCACCAGCGAGCAACTTATTGACTTATGAACCTTTCCCTACCCTTCCAGTTACCTTTATAATAGGTAACCATCCCTACGCGAGAGGTTCCTTGGTTACCCCCTGTAATGGGAAAGGTGCATCAACCTGGTTAAAAGATCCAAGAACTCCGATCCACCTTCGCTTCTCGTGCAGTTCACCACGGTTGCAACTGAGCAGTGGAGTTGTGTAGGTGGGGTTATTGGTTGATACAGCTGGATGATCATCCCAGAAACTGGTGAACGTAACCGTGTTAGTGACGGGGTTCAGCTACCTTAGTTAGTTCGGGGTTAGTTCAACTACCTCATAGAATTTATAACCATGGCGATGTTCTACTTGCAAGCGACCTGAGTGGTGAACGTAACTATGGTTGTCAGCCATTTACAAATGATAACCCACTTGGGGTAGTTGCAATCCCCATGGTCATGTTCACCAGTTACCAGCCGTGGAATGATCATGGTTTGGTAGTGACGAATGTATATAGTACTTGATGCAGAGAGATGACGAATGCATATAGTACTTGATAGAGATGATATGGTCAATACTGATTGATCATCATGGCCTTAGGGGCCAGTAGTGGTCAATAATGATTAGCTACTGATGGACACAGGGACGCGTGAATTCACTGGATGGTCGTTGCCTTGAGTACTGATGTTGCCGTGCTGGTTCATTATCATTCGTCATGGTCCAAAAAATCCTCTCCAAGAAACTAGCCTGGAAGTGGAAAATCCGCTGGTTTAGTGCTTTACCTATAAGACATGGTGCCATTTTTATCTTCCAGGTTTCCCAGCGAGTAGTTGACAAAGAGCTGGGTACACCTCGCACTCGCTGTTGGAAAACCTCTGGCCCTACATCCAGCGAGTACTGAGACAAGCTAACGTTGTGAAAGCTTCCCCACGCTGATGCTGGTGATACAACATAGAGTTAGAATTTCAATCTTGGTTGATACACCAAGAGATACTTCTATAGTCGGGTTGCTCAAGTCATAGGTGCCCCCCAAGTTAGATTTGGTTGACTAGTACAAACGGTTCATATAAAGGATGATTTGGGGGCACACCTATCTATTGAGAAAGCACGATTGGATCAAGATCATAGTTGGTTAAGAAAACACTATAGTTTGGTGAACTAGTTGACAAACTATAGAAGTACACCAACTAGATGCCATACTTCGGAGGTGGGGAAAAGAATGTTTCTTCACCAATTCATCGTAGTTTGTGCCCACCAGCGACAGTAGACTGCAAAAATCACGTGAGTAGAGACCAATAAATGACAACAAATATGTGCAAAAGAGTCGGTGGTTGAGAATGACTTGTAATGATTGGCTACAGGAAAATCTCCAATAAAATTGTATATTTACCATCATCATCTATACCGGCTTTCTACCATCATTTATACGGGCATTCTGGCATCTAGGACTCTGATACACGGCGTCATCACTTCATCACAACAAGGGGCATGTGCTTCTGGTCAGTGGTTCTGTTTCTGATGGATTGCCATAGAAATTAAGTAGATCATTGTACGGAATAAACCGCCATAGCGAGGATCAAAAATTGTTGAAGGGGTCAGCCACCACTAACATCAAGTAACAACTGCTCAGTTGCCTTCGAACAATCAATCTGCAAGCAGGTTCAACTCACTCACTTGAGGTTATCCGCCTGCTCTCTAATGCAGAAAGAATGAGGGCGCTGTCGAGGCTTGTTGCTCAATCCCATCATATGGCTATGGGTCAAGATTAACCAACCAGCAATAGGGATAATGACCAACAAAACTATATGGAAAACAATGGTTAATGATGGTGGGAACCAGGGGTACAGGGTTTTGACCCACAGCCATATCTGTGTCGTGAGAAAAAACAAACCCAGCAGCCTCCTGCAGGTTTTCCACTACCCGCGCTTGATCCCACACAGTATAACTGATTCAAAATGATCTTAAAACATGGCTACAAACGATTATGAATGCCACTATCTTACCCATGAAGTATTGTTGGTACTGACTCATTCTCACCATCTATCAAACAAAAACCGCGAAGAATACTATCCATAATTTATCAAGTCTTCTTCTATCATCGTCTTTGCCGCAGCCATTTGTGGAAGTCTGCCACTAGCGATGCCCATATGGATGTAGGTCAATAACCCTGCACCCCTGGTGAAGATACCCCAAACCGTTGTTGGGATGTGTCACCCACCCTTTTCGTGGGATCATTCGAGTAACCCATACGGCCCATACCCATAAAGTTGCCATCCCTCATTCTCGCTAATTATCCCCTATGATGAACCATTCACCACAATGAACCATTGGAGTACTTCATATTGACCCATGCCCATGGATTCTTTCTGCGCACGCGACGCGGCTTTTGGGATGACCGCTCAAGACGCGATGCGGAGCGCTCAGAGCGCTGCACAACGCTCACAGGAGCGTTGTGACGCCGATGTGAACTTCTGCGCGCGTTGAGCCGTGGAAACGTGTGAAGAATCACCAAAAGTGTGGGATGGCATGGCATGGCTGAATGATGCTGGGGGTTCATGGTTTCATGGAATTTAGTTCACCTTATGTGCTTAGCATGTGCTTAGCTAACCATGATCAGCGGTAACCATGGGACAAGAAGCGAAACACTGGTATGAACAGGTGGTTGAGACGCGGTCTAAATGAGATCATCCAATCCGAAGGCTGTTGGTGATAACGAGCCTAGTAGATCATGGTTCCATCAGTCCGAAGCCAAGAAAGCTCAATGGAATCACTGGACATCTGCAAAGGTAACTGGTTGGATTCACCATAGCTTCAGCTCGCAATGTTGAAACCTAGCCGCCAACAGCCGATCCTGGTCCATGGCCACCACTGGCTTGCTGCGATACCACCGATCTTGAAACCCATGATACACGCAGGTTTCTTATGATAGGGAATCCCGCAAAACATGGTTGGTTCATTGCTGAAAATCACTTGAAAAAGATGCTTTGACTGGGGTTCCCTATTTTGAGAAACCGCTGTATCAATCACCACACACTACCCTAGCCTTCCAGCCACCACTAAGTAACCAACCCCAAAAACAACGAAGGTATGGCTGGGTATTGCCAGGGCACGAATCGTCCCGTTGTTTTTCCTCGTTTCCCTCGAACTTTGTCTTCAGCTTCCCAGCTTCGTGGGATATCATTCACCACCCAGGAGGGAGCCCCCCGGCTGGTTTATTGCTACAAATGGTTAATAAAAGGCTGATTTAGGGGTACCAGCTATGTTCATCTCGCCCTCTACATCATCAACCAACCACTATTAACAAGCTGATTAAACATCATCAATCAATCGTGCTACCATGAGCTGCGCGACCAGCATCAAGCATAATCAAATCAACAGAACATCATGAACCATCATTGGTCAGCCTTTGAACCAGCCCCCAAAAAGTTTGATAACCATCAAGTTAACCATCAACCATCATTTCAGCCGTCCTTCATCATCCCTACTCATTCTGATTAAGGCCATTAACTTGCGATGGCCAACATTTCAACCATCCTTACTCATACTGAATGATCACCATCCTCCTCCATCATTTCTGGCCATCATCACCCATCATCGACGCCCACCGCTGCGCTCCCAGTCCTTGGCGCTCAGGGCCCTTCCACGCGCCCTGGGATCTGGAGCCGGTCCTCGTAGCCTGGGCAGAAGCACCCTGGAACCGGCTGGAGCTTACCTTGCAGTAGTCCAGCCAGCAAGGCCATGTTATCCAATTTTTCAAAGGCTCTGGGATAGTTGCCATGGTTTTTGTTATCACTTTTTTAATCACTCAAGCCCTTCGTTCTTTGGAAGTGCAGTTTTTTGTTCAGATTCTGGATGGGAAACCGCCGGAGAGCCACATCCATGCCTTGTTCCATGTCCAGCGGAACCCACAGTAACCCTAGTTAGGTGACTTATAAGCCAACTTAAAACCCTAGCTGTAACCCTAGTTAAGCATGGTTAACTTAGGCAAATAAACCAAGTTATAAGTGGTTGAGGGCCCACCTTGTGCAAACCTAGAAGTTGCATTCAGAAATTGCGAGTTTGGCAGGCCAAGGCAGCGCTCTTTTAATCAACAGCCTTGTGGCTCACCCGCCATCCCGATCAACTGGATGGATGTTGGGATGTCCCAAAGAAGCAAAAACTCGCGGGACACTTACTTACTGCTTGGAATATTTCGGGATCTTTGCCCCTTTCCATTGATATTTGTCTTGATATCCACGTGGCTCACAGGATGATAGCCATCATCGCTAGCTGGTTGCTATCCCTTTAAGCTGCCAACTCGCCTTCCAGCTTGGCTGAATTCTGATGCTTGATGGTTGATGGGTTGCCATGCTTGATTGGATACTTATCACTTGTAGGGAATGCCTATCATTGGTCCATGGTAGAGAATACTTATCATGTTGATGGTCCATGGTAGAGAATACTTATCATGTTGATGGTTCATGGTAGAGAATACTTATCATTGGTCCATAACTCCCGCGACGATGGTGAATCCCCAGCAAAAATCAAAGGTGGTACAGCAAAATAGCAGCTGGATGTATTCAAAATGACAATCACGAGTACAGTATGAATCATTGTGATCCATCATGGTAATGGTCAACAACTTAAAAATACATTCATGGACAATTATTTGCCATTACTAACCCTCAGTTTATCAATGAGGAAGTGATCGACAATAAGTTCATCACTAACAAACAAGTGTGATCCATCTAAACTTATCAGCCTTTACGATTAGTTTTTGTATGTTCTTTACTAACAGCCTCACCAATCAGTACTAATCCTAAGGCTTGCTCCACCCACCAGCAGCCGAGGCTCCACTGAAGGGCTTGGTGGCCATGACATAGAGAGGGAAGCTGATGTAGACCAAGCCCATGACGATCATGATGCAATAGCCTGGGTCGTCGGCTTCACACGGCCGCGCGAGCAGGTTGGCGAGCTGTGGGGCTCCCAGCGGGGCTCCCAGTGGTTCGATTCGTTGGGCACCCCTAGAAGTGGTAGAAATCGCCCCAGCGAAGTGAGTTATGAATCGACCTATGGTAGTTTAGGGGCCCACTTTGTATTAGTAGTGATGGCTAATGAGCGAATGATTACCACTGTACCGCCACTTGTAGTGATGGTTAATCATGGTTAGCTGCTTGATTCGACAGTTGCTGAACGGTTCAAGCATGCTTCGTTTGCCAACCGTGATGGTTCATGAGTGGGACTGACAACCAACAATAACAGTTTCTTGGATAATGATTCGATTAATCATGATGACAAACAAACATAATCACTACCAAAATCCAAGGGCATCCAAGGGCATCCAAGGGCATCCAAGGGCATCCAAGGGCATCCAAGGGCATGGCTGGCTTCTGGTTCACATCTGATTCTTGGATCGCTATCAGATACCACTGCCCAACGGCTGGCTCGCGCCTGGAGCTGGCCTCCAATTCAGCAACCGCCCAGGCCAGGGCCCCACCCCGGCTGTTGCGAAGCCTGGGGAGTTCATGGCATGAGCCACCACGGGCCACCACTCAGATCATGCCATGAACAAGCGAAGGTAGCTCGATTCTCCACTTCAAGCCTGGCTCTAAGCTAAGCATGACCTCCGCCACTTCAAATCAAACAGGGCTTGCAAGCTTCGCGGCTCATGGGATGAGTACCAAGCTCAGGGGACGACTCGTTCCGAGGAGGATGCAGCATCTTCCTCTGAGGAAGATACTACACCCTCCTCGGTGTGAGTTGTCTCCTGAAGATGAGCTTGGTACTCCCCATTTCTTGGTCAGCAAACCAAAGCGTTTGGGAACTCGTGGACAAACCTGAGCACTAGGTAGATCACAATATGTGCAGATGCAAAGATCTCAAGAATGAAGGGATAGCCCAGCATGCGAACACTCTCAACCACCTAGAGGTCGGCATTCATAGCTTGTCAGGGCTATCTGTTCTAGGCGGGGCATGACGAAACATCAACCCAATGCTGTCGTCGAGCCTTTGGCCACCACAATCTTTTGGCCATGACAACAATGTTCAAGGTTCAACGGTTGCCGCTTCAAACAGTCCCGGGTGTTGGTGTCCAACAAACCCACGGAGCACCCTGCAATTAACAGTCATGGGATTCCCAGAGGTGGTGGAATTGCGGCCAGCTTTGGCATCTGACCAGTTGCAGTTTCGACCGTGCAACAGGGGAAAGTCGTTCTGAACTCTGCTACCGTCATCGCCATAAACGGTTTGCCCCATGTCACAACGCTTCCATCAGACACGGTTGCAGCAAAAGCAGACGCTGTGGAATGAATCTGCTGAACATTTCTCAATTGATCCTGGTCTCTGGAGCTGTCGCCACCGTGCCGCTGACTGCCCCATGTCACAACACTCCCGTCAGCCAAGATTGCTGCAGCAAAGGCTCCCCACGTGGAACGAATCCGCTCAACATTCCTCAAGTGATCATGGACTCTAGAGCTGTCACCACCCTCCTGCGGACTGCCCCATGTTAGAATAGTTCCATCAGCCCCAATGGCAGCAAAAGCAAATGTTGTGGAATCAATCAGCTGAACCTGTCTCAACAAATCCTGGACTCTGGAGCTGTCACCGGGCATGGAACCTGGATCGCCCCAAGTGACCACCCAGCCACCTCCTCCACACTGCGAAGGCTCCACGTTTTGCAGCGATCGCTGTGGTGTGACAACGGCAATGGCATCTTTCCAGAGATTCCGTGACCGGATCGTCCAAGAGGCGTCCGGCCCAGCCGGCAGGAAAGATCCACCCACAGTCTCCTGCATGGCCCTTGACTCAAGTTCCCAACGGTGCCCGACTGGAGCACTGAAATGGCTGTGGGTCAGTTCACCCTTAGTCCCCCTGGTTCCCCTATTATTAACCAGGCTGTTTTCCCTATTATTGGTTGGTCATTATCCCCCATCATTGGTTGATTCATATTGACCCATAGCCAAATCTTTTCACACCGTCCACTGGGCAGCGATGCAACTGCCAGCTCCCCTCGGCACGGAGCCGTTTAGGAGCTGGCTCTGAGCTTGATGGAGTTCTGGTGCCATGCCAAGGCGTCGGGGAGTCCGCTATGGAACTAGCGAGCCAACTCATGCCCGGGATGTTCCAGCGATGCTTGAGGACTATCAAAGGCTTGCTTCTTATTGCCTATATGTTGCTTATTGCTGCTGAAAAATGCTCATTGTTGTTGCTTGTTGCGATATTGCTGGTGCTTGTTGTTGCCTACGGTTGGTTCTCGACCATCCTGGCCTCATGAAACCACAGGGCCATGGTGTCACGCGCAGCTGTCCCTCTCCTATGACTGAATGCGCAGCTGGATTATACGTGGGATCTAACCATCGTTATAAATCCTACCAGGGTAGCTGAACTTATCCCCTATAACCATGAGCACTTACCACTCTTACGAACTGGATATTGACCATTATCAACCACAACACTAACCACAAATCATCTAACCACAGGCCCAAACTAACCATGGGGTGAACCACCACGAATCAAATGATATAACCAGTCTTAACCTCCAACTAGCCATATCCAACCAGCACCCCCAGCCATATCCAACCATGTTAAACCACCCACGGTCACCGTTCAATCACCCGGGCCGTTCCCTTCTCCAAGAAACCAATGATCTCCACTTTGGCGATGTGTCCACGTGGAATGCCCAGCACGGGGGTGACCTTCTTCCAGCCCAAGCAGGCGTGGACCATGAACACGGCCACAGAGAAGATGTAGAAAACCGACCACAAGGGGTTCTTGAAGATCTGGAACTCCAAGGCCTCAGAATTGCCATGGTGAGAAGTGCCATGATGTGTCGTGGGGTTAAGATCTGATGTGTCGGTTCTTGAAGATCTGGAACTGCTTGGAGCCTTGGAGAAAAAAGAACGCGATTCAGATAAGTCAGTGTCCCTGCCAGTTCGAAGATTCTGGATTTCTGGGGCCTCAAAATGTGCCATGATCACATTGGACAGAAAATCTGGAACTCCAAGGCCTAGAATACCCAATAGAAACGATCCAAGCCTCCGTGATTCCAGAGGTGTTACGGCTGGATGATCATCCCACGTAGTGGTGAATGTAACCATGGCTACGCTGCGACCTATGTAATTGATCATTTATCAGTGGTATAAGCCACATAGGGCAGTTATCAACCATGGTTCCTAAGCAGTGGGATGCTCATCCAAGGAGCTCCGGATGGTCAATACTCCCCACTCGCCAGCATTCGAGCGCTTGCATTTCTGAAAACCCCTGGTTGGCTACGCCGGTGATGCCACGATTGAATCGGAGATCCACCGGTGAATGGACCAGCTATGTTTGATGCTGAGTCACCACCTACGGATTGTCAAACTGGGGGTGGTTTATGAACAAATGGCTCTATCATTGGCAAGGTTGGATCAAGTGGACCTGCCATGCGACACAGGTAGAACCACAACCTTCACCTGATCAGTCTGAAACTGAGCTGGGGATGAACCTGGCCCAACCAGCGACGGGTTGATGTAGAGAAGCATTAAAGGAACACCCTGGTTGATCAACTGATTGATGCTTTATCAGTTGGTCAAACCATTAGAAAACATGTCAAGGCCCTACACTTCACCAGTTGAACCAGTCCAAAAGCTACGTTCAAATCATTCACCATAGCTACAGGCCCTGCAACCAGTCAATTTATCACTTCTTCCAATGGTTTACTTCATAGCGTTACCGAGGCTTTTGACATGGCTCAAGTGGTACCAGCGACTGGTGGGCACCTCCTGCATGGCTTAGGCATCGCCAATCACTGCTGTTTCCCCAATCAAATGATCAACCAAATCAACCAACCAATCCACCGCCTCATCAACCAACCAATCAACCAACTAACCCAACAACATCAATCCAACATCAACCAACCCCTAAGCAACCCACATCTCCCCAGCTAGCCGTTGCGAGCGCCCAGCTGCATAGATGTCTCGCACACCCACAGGCTCCACATAGCTGGCGTCTGTCCAAAAGAGGTTCAAGGACAAGATGCCCCAGAAGTTGATGAGGTATGGCCTTGAAACTTGGTTGGAGGCGGTTTGCCACGCCATCCATTTTTGGTTTGCCGCGCCATCCATTTTTGGACCCGCCAGAAAGAATGGGAATAGCTGAGTGAATGGTCGAATCATGTTTTGAAAATGGTTCATGGTTGAATAATGATTGAATAATGCTTCAAGTTTGGTGGAAGTCGTTGGAAATGGCCGTTTGCGAAACAGAATGGGAATTGGCTGAACGAATGGTCGAATCATTGGTTAATCATGGTCGGAAAAAAATCCAATATTCGTGTTTGAGAACACTTATATAATCTTACATAATGGTTTTAGGCACATGGTTAAAAAACTGCGTCCAATTGCGCCAATCAACACACCGGCCACAAATACTTGGGAAAATTGACATATTTTATCATATTTTAAAACTTGAAAACGTCTGATAGTCAGAATCCTTGGTAGAACATGAATTTTGAGTACATGGTAAACATATCCAATCCCCGAAACACAACAAAAATCTATAAAGATCTACGGTTTGTGGCTGTAACCCAAATCATCAACCATCATCAACCATCATTTCGTCTCATCAAGCATCATCAACCATCATCAACCCCTAAAAATCCCTGTAAATCCCTATACATTCCTATAAACCCTTGTAAATCCCTATAAATCCCTATAAATCCGGACACTTAATCATCATAAACCACCCAAAAATCCAAGTTCTCCATCAGGACACCCCAGTTTCCCAATGCTTTCCCAACGAAACTCGCCACACGACAGCTGGGAAAATCGACCATCTTGGACCATGGATGGCTAATGCAGCTGATCTTGGTGGATTGCTGGTGGGAAAGATCGACCAAACCCGCTCCTGTTTGATGCGCCAATTTCAAGAGGCTCCTGTAGACCATCATTTCTTGGACATCCAGTTTTCTGGGGAAAATGAGTCTCGGCAAAAAAATCAACTATACCAACAGTGACATTTTTTGTGGCGTACAGAGACTCTGGAATCTCCGAGGCCTTCGGTGCTTTGGGCCGGCGCCATAGGCCTTTCTCCATTTTCGGGGGTTGCTGATGCTCAGTAGCAGCCCAGGTATGACACCCACCACAGCCCAGATGCGGTGGGCGAATGTAGTATGGGCCAAACTGATCGGTGTCACCTCGGGCGCCGTGATCGTCTAGCGTAGCTGCTTGGATCATCTACCATTCCAGATGGCTTACCTGTTGGGCCATGTTGCACGTCCCGGCTCCACACCCCTGTGAGAACCCAAACAAACCCCATCATTCTACAAAGTGGCAGCTCCACTACACACCACGTGAATAGGATAGATGCCGGCGATATGCACAGCTAACATCTTTTCGCACGTTCCTGTCATGCCACCCAAGTGCCAGCCCCAAGAGCACTACACAGCCCTTTGACCAAGCTCATAGTGATACCCCATAACTTCCCTGCTGCGGGCGGGCAAATGGCATACCCCGGCAATGCCATAGGCCCCTTCTATCAAGCAAAACATGCACCACCACGGAGCACTAATTGACGGCTGCGGATTCATACAAGCCCATCCACCCGAAGGCAAGCAGCAAGCAGCGAGCCAAAAACCGCAATCAAAACAAATATATTAAAGCAATAAGAACCACAACCGCCATGAAACTGACAACCTACCAGGACGACGAGGAGGAGGAGGAGGACGACGACCACGACGAAACGACAACATCATCATCATCATCAACAACAACAACAGCAGCAGCAGCAACAACAACAACAACAACAACAACAACAACAACAACAACAACAACTACTACTACTACTACTACTACTACTACTACTACTATTTCTACTACCACTGCCACATCTACTACTACTACTTCTACTACTAATTACTTCTACTACTACTACTACTATTACTACTACTACTACTACTACTACTACTACTACTACTACTACTACTACTACTACTACAACTACTACTACTACAACTACTACTAAATACTTCTACTACTACTACCACTACTACAATAACCAGTGCGTACTACTGTTCTCCTCCTACTCCTACTCCTCCCGACTCCAACCACCACCACCACTACTGTACCACTACCACCACCACCACCACACGACCACCACCACCACCTACTACGACAACAGTGAGAACGACGACAAGAGCAAGAGCAACAGCCGTAGTCATAGCAGCAGCAACAAAAGCAGCAACAGCAACAACAAACAGAAGATGGCACAGGCATGCTGCGCGCCGCAGAACGTATGCATTGTTGAAAGTCCTCAATTTTAAAAATCCCTGTACACCTTGCACCCTGCCCAAAAACCACATGAGCACGCTGCAGGTTGGCAACCCGCACACCCAACATGTCTTTGAAACGCCCCTCACCCCTCCCTTAAGCAAACACAAACACTAACATGCACCACATGAGCACGCTGCAGGTTGGCAACCTGCACACCCAGCATGTCTCTGCAACGCCCCGCACCCCTCACTTTACCAGACATAAACATCAAGATGCACCACATGAACATGCTGCAGGTTGGCAACCCGCATACCCAACATGTCTGTGCAACGCCCCTCACCCCTCCCTTAAGCAGACACAAACACAAACTTGCACCACATGAGCACACTGCAGGTTGGCAAGCTACACGTCCAACCCAACGAACCGCACCCCTCCCTTCAATAAACATAAACATCAAGATGCACTACGTACATGAGCACGCTGCAGGTTGGCAACCCGCACACCCAATATGTCCATGCAACGCCCTCATCCCTCCTTTAAGCAGGCACAAACACAAACATGCACCACATGAGCACGCTGCAGGTTGGCGAGCTACACGTCCAACCCAACGAACCGCACCCCTCCCTTCAATAAACATAAACATCAAGATGCACTACATGAGCACGCTGCAGGTTGGCACCCCCCCACACCCAACCTGTCTATGCAACGCCCCGCCCCCCTCCCTTAAACAGACATATACATCAAGATGCATCACATGAGCACGCTGCAGGTCGGCAACCTGCACACCCCACATGTCCATGCAACGCCCCGCGCCCCTGACTTAAACACACATAGACATCAAGATGCACCACATGAGTCACATAAGCCTGCTGCAGGTTGGCAACCTGCACACCCAACATGTCTATGCAACGCCCACTGCCCCTCCCTTAAACAGACATGGACATCAAGATGCACCACATGAGTCAAATGAGCAGGCTGCAGGTTGGCAACCAGCACACCGAACATGTCTATGCAACGCCCCGAGCCCCTCCCTTAAACAGACATAAACATCAAGATGCACCACCTGAGTCACGTGAGCATGCTGCAGGTTGGCAACCCACACACCCAACACGCCTATGCAACACCCCGCACACCTCCCCTAAACATCCACGATCCCCAGGATGCACCACATGAGTCACATGAGCATGCTGCAGGTTAGCAACCCACACACCCAACATGCCTAGGCAACCCCCCGCACGCCTCCCCAAAACATCCACAATCCCCAGGATGCAGCACATGAGTCACATGAGCATGCTGCAGGTTAGCAACCCACACACCCAACATGCCTAGGCAACCCCCCGCACGCCTCCCCAAAACATCCACAATCCCCAGGATGCAGCACATGAGTCACATGAGCATGCTGCAGGTTAGCAACCCACACACCCAACATGCCTAGGCAACCCCCCGCACGCCTCCCCAAAACATCCACAATCCCCAGGATGCAGCACATGAGTCACATGAGCATGCTGCAGGTTAGCAACCCACACACCCAACATGCCTAGGCAACCCCCCGCACGCCTCCCCAAAACATCCACAATCCCCAGGATGCAGCACATGAGTCACATGAGCATGCTGCAGGTTAGCAACCCACACACCCAACATGCCTAGGCAACCCCCCGCACGCCTCCCCAAAACATCCACAATCCCCAGGATGCAGCACATGAGTCACATGAGCATGCTGCAGGTTAGCAACCCACACACCCAACATGCCTAGGCAACCCCCCGCACGCCTCCCCAAAACATCCACAATCCCCAGGATGCAGCACATGAGTCACATGAGCATGCTGCAGGTTAGCAACCCACACACCCAACATGCCTAGGCAACCCCCCGCACGCCTCCCCAAAACATCCACAATCCCCAGGATGCAGCACATGAGTCACATGAGCATGCTGCAGGTTAGCAACCCACACACCCAACATGCCTAGGCAACCCCCCGCACGCCTCCCCAAAACATCCACAATCCCCAGGATGCAGCACATGAGTCACATGAGCATGCTGCAGGTTAGCAACCCACACACCCAACATGCCTAGGCAACCCCCCGCACGCCTCCCCAAAACATCCACAATCCCCAGGATGCAGCACATGAGTCACATGAGCATGCTGCAGGTTAGCAACCCACACACCCAACATGCCTAGGCAACCCCCCGCACGCCTCCCCAAAACATCCACAATCCCCAGGATGCAGCACATGAGTCACATGAGCATGCTGCAGGTTAGCAACCCACACACCCAACATGCCTAGGCAACCCCCCGCACGCCTCCCCAAAACATCCACAATCCCCAGGATGCAGCACATGAGTCACATGAGCATGCTGCAGGTTAGCAACCCACACACCCAACATGCCTAGGCAACCCCCCGCACGCCTCCCCAAAACATCCACAATCCCCAGGATGCAGCACATGAGTCACATGAGCATGCTGCAGGTTAGCAACCCACACACCCAACATGCCTAGGCAACCCCCCGCACGCCTCCCCAAAACATCCACAATCCCCAGGATGCAGCACATGAGTCACATGAGCATGCTGCAGGTTAGCAACCCACACACCCAACATGCCTAGGCAACCCCCCGCACGCCTCCCCAAAACATCCACAATCCCCAGGATGCAGCACATGAGTCACATGAGCATGCTGCAGGTTAGCAACCCACACACCCAACATGCCTAGGCAACCCCCCGCACGCCTCCCCAAAACATCCACAATCCCCAGGATGCAGCACATGAGTCACATGAGCATGCTGCAGGTTAGCAACCCACACACCCAACATGCCTAGGCAACCCCCCGCACGCCTCCCCAAAACATCCACAATCCCCAGGATGCAGCACATGAGTCACATGAGCATGCTGCAGGTTAGCAACCCACACACCCAACATGCCTAGGCAACCCCCCGCACGCCTCCCCAAAACATCCACAATCCCCAGGATGCAGCACATGAGTCACATGAGCATGCTGCAGGTTAGCAACCCACACACCCAACATGCCTAGGCAACCCCCCGCACGCCTCCCCAAAACATCCACAATCCCCAGGATGCAGCACATGAGTCACATGAGCATGCTGCAGGTTAGCAACCCACACACCCAACATGCCTAGGCAACCCCCCGCACGCCTCCCCAAAACATCCACAATCCCCAGGATGCAGCACATGAGTCACATGAGCATGCTGCAGGTTAGCAACCCACACACCCAACATGCCTAGGCAACCCCCCGCACACCTCCCCTAAACATCCACAATCCCCAGGATGCACCACATGAGTTTATGCCGCAGACTGCTGCCACTCAGATTGTGTATCTAACCAACTCCCTCCAACCCCTCCCCTTGGCGCTGCTGGCAAGTTGCCAAATCGGAACTGGAACAAGTGGATGGTCATAAAGGTGAGCAGCATCAAGCCTCCATCCCAAGGAAGTCACGGGCTTGCGTCACCATGAGACGCTTGCTACGGGCGTTTCACCGGCTCTAAAACACCACCGCGTTCGTAGGGGGAGGGGCCTGTGTGGGAAAGGCCCGTAGTCAAATTTCGTCCAGCTAGCAGTGAAGAACTTGGGTCCCTATCGAAAATCTAGCTTCGAAACAACACACAGAAAGTCAGAAGACCCAAGAACATGTGAGAAATCATTTGGTCAATCATGGATCATCATGGTTCAAATTTTGATGGGTTGTTTGGAGGGACAATTTTTTTTTTGATGTTCCATGATTGACCCTCCAAACAACCATCCAAACAACTATCCATCCAAACAAACAGACAAACAACCAACCAACCAACCAACCAGTTGTAGATGGTATATCCCTACTATTGTTGCTTAACATTTAAGGCTTATTAACAAACCAGGCAAACATGATTTCCCTCCCAACAACCCCTCCACAATCAGATATTGACAGTGCTCGACTGGTCCGCTGCTCGCCTCGCCAAGGCGCTGGTCCCCAAAAAACTCATCGAGTTGTGCCGTGAATGAATCGGTAACGACGTAATGTTACCATGAGGAGTGGGAACCATGACTTGGCTATGGGTCAATATTAATCAACCAATAATGGAGGATAATGACCACCAATAATAAGGGAAACAATGGCCAATGATAGGGGAACCAGGGGTACGGGGTTTTTTGACCCAAAGCCACTTAGCAGATAACCCATGTTAAACCAATCAGCTGAGGTGGTGATTACCTTTAACTTTAGATGTTAAATGATTACCTGGGATAACTGACAACCAATGTGAACTGATGAATGGCCGCGAACCATGACTCGTGAACAACTACGGATAACATGCGCCTCCCTGGATCACCTGGCACCACCCACGGCTTTGCCCCCACCTGAGATGGCCAAGTTCAGCACGTTGATGCCCTGCGAGCCCACCAGGGCCAGCTTCATATCCCAGGTGCGCTTCAGCCCTACGAAGACGTGCAGCAGCACCGACAGCAGGATGTACTCCTGGCAGGTGGCGTGATGTCAGCTCTGGTTGTGGTTCTGGTGGTGGAGGGTGCGGGATGCAGGTGATATCATGATGGCAAGGTGGGGGGAGGCTGGTGATATCATGGTGGCAGCCAGTGTGATTGTTGTTGGGGTTATGGCGCTGTTGTTGCTTGTGATTGTGGGGTGATGACGTGATTGTCGCTCTAAATGTACTTAGACTTAGTCAATTCCCTTGTGCTGGTTGATGAATAATTAGGTGGTCCCATCATGGATCACAACGGACATTAGACATGTATGTTTGTACTAGACCATCGAACTTGCGGTATACCACCTCTTTGCGGCCCATAGCAACCTGACTTTGACACTCAAATGAGAAGTTCGTCATTGATGGAGGCACGATCTGTGGGCAAACCCACATATTCACGTATCATCACATGTCCATTGAGACAAACGGCTCAAACGTTAGCTTGGCTTTCCTCATACCTTCCGATGAACCCACCGTAATCACCGCAAAGGTTGCGCCATTTTCGACAGTTGCTCTATCACATCTATCATACTTAATATTGCCATCGATGATCGTCATCCTAGTTACCCCTATTATCAGTTGGTTCTATCCTGGCTGTTGTAAGCACCAAATCATTCATGCCATCATTAAACCATCAGAAAGCATCAACTAGCCATCATTAAAATCCGCGAACCACCAGCCAAATCATTTGTCATCGAATCTTCATCATGTCTCCACCAGCTTGCTGGCACGCACGTCACCGCTGTCACCGCTGTCACCACGAACGTCCCCGTGGCACAGCGAACGCCCCTCCTCTACGATGTTGGCCGGGAGCCCGAAGCCGGTCCAGTAGAGGCGCACGTAGAAGTAGCCGTAGCCGTTGAAGTCATCAGGACCTCACAGGAGCGAAACGGATGCGCGGGAGTCCACGTTTCGGTGGTGATGAAGTTAGTGGTGGTGAAGTTAATCTCAATGATTAACATTGATTGATCATATCAATCCATATTAGGATCTAATAGGTAGGGTTCATAGGATTGTATGAGCATACAACCTGGCCGTTGAGGAGTTCAATGGCTGCTAAGTTCAAAAATATCCTTCAAAGAATATGATGTTTCATGTTTCTTCAATCGCTGGGCGCTGGGACATCAAAAAATGATGCACCCGGCAGCCAGGACAATCATCCTGCCGATTTTCGGGAGCCTGGATCCATTTCTGGATTCTTTACCATGTTTTCAGGCTTGCTAAGGGTTCATGGCTTATCTACCGTTGATTTCGGCATAATTATTTGGTCAAGGCTTGATGGCTATGGCTTGTTTTGCCACCAAACCCTAGCTTTACCATCGTCGCTTACCATCTTACCATCGTTGATGGCTCATTCAAGCCATCTTTTCAAGGCCATCCCTGACGAAACTTCCCAGCTATGCCAACTCCCACGGTGTAACCCAGGAGATGAACCCCAGCCCCTCCCACCCCCCCACCCACCGCCATGGCCCCCACCTTTGAAGACGTGCAGGTTCCCCACCGCGTGGATCACAATGAAGAGCACCAGCAGAATGGCGGACCGGGTGAGGCCCAAGCGATCGTTGGAGATCTTGATGTTCTTGGCCGAGAAGATGGTGGCGCCCACTTCCTGATCACTGCTGCCGCACCATGCGACAAGCGCGACCAGGGGCCAGAACCGAAGCAGTTGGAGTAGCACCACCCAAGGTGTTGTTGGGAGAGCTGGAGCTGGTGACCAAGATGATAGCAATGGTGAGATGGTGAATTGGGTTAGCTGGTGGATAACCGTGATTACCATTGAAGCTGGTAACGTTCATGATATTCATAGAAACCTCGTCAGCTATCATGCTTACAAAAGGTTACCTGGTGATCACGATCATGATTACCTGGTGATCACGATCACCAACTACAAATGTAACCTGGTATCAAACAATTGTGACATGTTGAACCAGCATGACCGATGACCATCATTACTTAGCGGTGGTTGGGCCACCCCTATGAAAACTGTGGTTCATTGGGGAACCAGCTTGTCATGACTGGTTGGCGGTCATGATCCGTTTGAAACCTAGCGATTGTTAATCAACCAATCATTCGTCAATACTGGGGAAAATGAAGCAAATGTTTAGAAGTTTAGAAACTCAAAATAGATCGTGATCGATCATGATTGTTGATAACCGCGCGGACAAAAGCAAGCGGTTGATTAATATCTCACTGTATCTCAAACGAGTCTTGATGACCCAAGTCTTGGGAGATCATACTGCGTAGCACTCACCATACAGCGATGATACTCATGATCACACCGCAACCATCATAGCGAGTGGCAACAACAAACCACCAACGAGTAGTTGTTTAACCATAGGTTTGTTGGCTATTATTTATCCCTATTATCAACCACTAGTGAATACTCTATGCTTAGAAGCAACCAACCATCATAGGATTAATGTTCAACAACCAACCTGTGGTTAGAAATCATTCCTATGGTTAGAAACAACCAACATTCCTATGCCTAGAAACAACCAACTAGTAGTTGTTTAATCATCACTGCTGACTATTCTCCCTGTTAACCACCTAAAATAGCAACATCAATGAACATCAATTAACCAACTATTCTCCCTGTTAACCACCTGTTAACAACCATCAATCCTATGCTTAGAAACAACCAACATTCCTATGGCTCAAAACATCCAACCATCTTCGCAATCATAGCAACATGGGTGTGGGTCAAAACCCTGTACCCCTGGTTCCCCTCTGTTAACCATTGTTTTCCTGATTATAGTTGGTTGATCAATATTGACCCATAGCCACCTATGGTTAATGTTCATCATAGCAACACCAATGAACTGTTTTCCGAAGATCCTTGTGAACCCATGACCTGGCAGTGATGCTCAGGGTAGCTACAGGGAGACCATCACGGGCATCGCGGGGTTGATGTCTTGCGATTCGTTTCTGCCCAACCAACTAACCAACTAACCAACCAAGCAAACAACCAACTAACCAACTAAGTCACCAACAAACTAACCAACCAAGTAACATCAAGTAACCAACTAACCAACCCACAAGCAACAGAACTGACAGCTTCTCATTGGGTGAAACGCTCGAAATGCTCGGCGAGTGCTCGTGTGCTCACCGAGCGTCGTAGAGCATGGCCAGGACCAAGAACCAGGTAGCGTTGAAGTAGGACTTGATGTTGAGGATGAACACGCCTCGAGGCCGCGAAGGTAGCCCGTTACGCTTGAGGGTGGGTGAACACCAACCCCGAAAAAACCATGGGGTTGATGATGGTCACTGGTTGATGCTTGATTTATAGTGGCTGATGGTGGCTTTTGGTCTTTGCAGAACGCCAGTCGACTAGGTTGATTGTGGTTAAGAAGCATTGTCTAAGACACTCATCATGATCCATGATGATAACACACGAAGGCGATGTCGTGGCAGTGGTCCGCAACAATGATATGTTCAGAGTCAACTGATTTGGTGCGCTAGGTAATGGTTGGAAGTGAAGAGTAATAATCATTGGGATGATAAAACGTGATACTTATGATGAGCGTGACACGCCGGTAAACACCAATCAACCACCATCAACCGCCATTATGTACTGTAATCATCATCATCATCATCATCATCATCGCCGTCATCATCATCATCATCATCATCATCATCATCATCATCATCATCGTCATCATCATCGTCGTCGTCATCATCATCATCATCGTCGTCGTCATCATCATCACCATCAAACAACTGTTCTGCGGGATACTTGCGATCACAAGTCACCCACTCGCCCCCACTGGTGAGGCTGTGCTGGGAAAGTGGTCAGACATTTCTTTGGATCACGTCTTTGGTGATGGCTCACTATAAGTTGCTGTGGATCCACTAGTGTTACTGAACCATATGCTTATTGACCAGCTGGCTAACCACTAAGCCTCGACCATCGTGATGATCGTTGGGTGCTGGGGGTGAATCCCATTGATTCGCCTTGATTGGGCCCTGCTCATCCCGGGTGGATCTCCAGTTGAACAACCTTGATGTTTATATATGTGCCTGTATGTCTATACGCGCATTTATCTTGGTGGCTTCAACCCCAGTCAAAAATATCTGGTAAACTAATCGACCATCCCAATCCATCCCAAATATTGGGGAAAAGATGGGTGGTTCTCATAATAGGGGATCCCAAAATCATCCAAGACTAGTAACTTGTAGCAGTAGAACAACCATGTTTGCGGGTACCCTATTTTGAGAAACCACCGGATGTTTAAAACCATCAACCACGTATCCATACCTATTCTTTGTGGGCTGCAGCCGGTTTGTCTGCAGAGATCCATACCCTTGACACAAGCACGTGCACGATTGTCATTGCATCCACATTCAAAGAGAAGAGGTCATTCCCATTTGAACAAATAAGGCACTTGGATGGATGAATGAGATTCAAATCCCCACTGAAAGAAGAGGTCATCGAGAATCTGTTCAAGGATCTCCCTTTTTCATCCTTTTTCGGCACAAATCTTATTTTTTTCACAGGGAAACTTGTTGATCCAGGGGTTAGCACTGCCCCAAGAATCGCAAAAAATCTTCGCAGACCCCCCAAGAAAGGCCCCCACGAGTTTCCCGATCGCTGACACCTCGGCATCACCCCCGTCCCGGGAGCTCCACCTGGATTGTCGTCGATGTCGGTTCGCCAGTTGGGATGAGCGTCGCCATCCAAATGTCCCCACGCATGGTGATTGGACAACGCGCCACCCTTGTCCTTCCTGGCCAGGGCAACCAGCAAGCTGAGCATAACTGGTGCATGCCAAGCTGAACGAATAACCAAGGCCAGTGCGTTATGCACCAGCAGGGTTCTATTAGTGAACCCTTCACGGCAAGTGTTGGCACCGGTTACAATAGGTGCTGACACATGGTTGCTATGAATCTTAACTATCTATGACAATTAGGATTCCGGCTAACATTGATCTGTTTGGTGGTTCCAACCCATATGAAACATTTTAGTCATGTTAATGATTACTGGGGAAACAAATGCCAATCAAACCACCAACCAGTTATGACGGTGGGTCAATGCATAAGCGAACAACTGAACATTCACGAGCCTTTGCATTCTCAGCCACCAGCTGCATCCGGCTGCCCTAGCCCCCAGGACTTCATTGCCGATGTCGCGTCATGTCGTACAAGTGTCAACCTTGCGCATCTTAGATCTCTATCAACCACCACTGGTGGTATCAACCACCACTGGTGGTTGAACCACCCCTATGAAAAATATTGATCAACCAACCAATTGGTAATAACCACGAGGTAAAACAAAAAAAATGTCAATCAAACCACCAGACCATCACCCAAAATTCATTCACCACAAGTTACCTATCACCATTCATCGCCAACAGCCACCAGTAAGCTCCAGCATCCACCACCAACCCCCAGCATCCACCATCGCCCCACCCGGCCTGGCAGGGGCTCCACCTGCCTTGGCCGGAGCGGCCGCCACGGCC
>VSDK01029918.1:221775-279440 GCA_009767595.1 Symbiodinium kawagutii
CGGTGCCGATGACGCTGTCGGGCGCGTATTTGCCGATGACGTCGGGGGGATGGATCCTGGGGGTGGCAGGTGGCTTGGTGGTGGTGGTTCGTGGCAGGCTGGGGATATACCAGCTATATATGGCTTATATATGGCTATGGGTCAATATTAACCAACCAATAATGGCTTAGAATGATCAACCAAATCATAGGGAAAACAATGGTTGATGATGGGGGAACCAGGGGTACAAGGCGGCTTGACCCACTGCCAAATACACGGTACTACCTCCAGCTTATATACCTCAAGTCACTGGTTTGAAGAACCGCGAGCAGATACAACCAGCAAGCTTCAAACAAAACCACGTCGAACAACCAACAGCAGCCAAAAACTACCACACGACCAACAACAAGCAAAAAAAACACCAAACACAATTCCCATCGCAAACACCAACCACCAACCACCAAGCACCAACCATCACCAACTCCACCGGAAACGTCCAATGTCACATCCAGTTCCCCGGTTCCGTCCAAGGCACATGTTGAACTCCTCCGTGGCGTCCTTTCCGGCGAAGGTCAAAATGGCCAACTCACCGCCCGGGTGCTCCGAGAGGAAGCTGGTCACGTCCAACACCTGGCCTTCCACCTGGAAGGCGCGGCGTGAAGGGGGGCGCTGGTGGATGGTGGTGGATGGTGGTGGGTGGTGGTGGATGGTTGGGTAGTGGTTGATGATGGTTAGTGACATGGTTCATGACGGTTTATGGTGGTTAATGATGGTTGATGATGTGGGTAATGGTGGCGAATGATGATGAACTACTGCTTCATAATGGTTTTGAATGGTTATGAGATCAAAGGTTAAACAGCTAATAAGTGCCTTGAATCGTGCTTCATCGTTCTAAACCATCACGGCACAATTGTTGTTGACATGATTGCCAACTTGAAAATCTGTCATGCATGTGCTTGAAACATCTCAAAAGGAATCCATCCATCATGCCTTGAGTGCCCTTGATCACCCATGGGACCCATACATGTCAACTCAGGATGAACTCCACTTGGATGTGCATCACTAACTGCTTGGATTCAGTATGGTTACAGCGGAGTTCGTTCACCTTGAAGTGGTCCCAACATCTTTGGCTTCCCAAGGGCGCGAACGCGCCCCACATCCCCATGGCGATCCAAGGGACGACCACCCAGCAGTCGGTCTTGCTGTTGTGCTTGGCCACTTCCGTCATGGGAATGCCCGGTGCGCCACCGGCCACCGGAGCAGCCCCGGCCACGGCACCGCCGCCGCCACCACCCAATGTGCCGATGACAGAGTCGGGCGCGTACTTGCCGATGACGTCAGGGGGATGGATCCTGAAAGTTCTGGCGTTCATGGGTGCTGAGTGGTGGCTGGGGGGACTATTAGTGGTTGGTGGATAGTTAATAGTGGTTCATGATGGTTAGTTGTTAATTGTACTGCTGGTTAATTTTGATTATAGTGGATATCTCTTGGTGGTTTGTGGCGATTCATAGTGGTTATATACTGGTTAATAGAACGATATTGGTGGTTATGGTGCTGGCTATGCTCAGTGATGGTTGTAGTGGTGATTATAGTGGTGGTTACAGCTATAGTGATGGATATCATGGATATCTCTTGGTGGTTAATGGTGGTTGAGAGTGGTTAGTGGTTCATAGATATCTATTGGTGATGCTGACAGAATTAACAATGGTGGATTATGATTCATTGTGATGTTCATAATGTTTCGGGCTTCGCAAAGAATGCCAGCAGTGACCAGTGATAATCAACAATGATAGTGGTTGATGATGGTTAGTTCGGATTCCCCTCTGGTAGACTGACCTGGAAGCTAAATCTGAACAGGCACTCCTGGTGGCTGCAACTGGCTCCCCCGTACCAAGGTGCCAGTGGCCGGGATACCCCTGGTTCCAGGCCTGGCTTCCAACCATCAGCCACTAGTCATTTCCAGCTCACCGGCCGTTAGGTTCATTGATCTCCCCCAGGGCTCGGTCGAAAACTTCAACTCAAAAAGTTGAAACCAACAAGCTCAAGAAGTAGTGGCTCCCAACATCATGAAACTGTCAAACAAATCGGTGGTGCTCTGTTCTTGACTGAGATTGTTGATTTTTAGAGATCACCGAATCATTTGGATGTGAAAGTTCTTTCTTGAACAATACGATCCCTCACCTCCCGCCGAAAAACGTCCCTACCGCAAACCTGCAGTTCCGTCCAAGGCACATGTTGAACTCCTCCGTGGCGTCCTTTCCGGCGAAGGTCAAAATGGCCAACTCACCGCCTGGGTGCTCCGAGAGGAAGCTGGTCACGTCCAACACCTGTGGCAGAGCTGGATGACCTGGACCTATGGGTTCGATAAATCTCCGTTTTCGCTCGCCAGGTTTTGCTCAGATATGGTGGTCGCTGCTGCACCAAATAGGGAACCCTCAAACGGTTGTTTTATTACCAAGAATGGCTGATAATGGATGATTTGGGGGCACCCCTATGACTTGAAAAACACCCGTGTTTTGGGATCATCTTCTTTGGAATCAGAATCGTTCAGAGATCATTCGGAAAAAAAAATAGACCTGACATCCTAAGAAAAAATCCCCAAAAACATGGGGAAGTGCCTCAAGTTGGGCGTGTCCAACAAGGATATCACACCCTCCACGGACTTCCCCAGTAGCCTGGCCATCAACCACCACCCAGCAGTCGGTCTTGCTGTTGTGCTTGGCCACATCAGCCATGGTCATGCCGCCTCCGCCACCTGGACAGCCACAGGAGGTAGCGATCCCACAGCGATTTCAAAAATTTGAATGCGCAGTTGGGGTTATAACTGTGATTTGACCATGGTATATAATCGCTGTTGAGTTGTTTCTCAATATAGGGGTACCCCCAAATCATCATTGCTTAGCCGTTTTTACCCATAAACCAACAATTTTGGGGCCCCATTTTGAGAAATCACCATTTGGATCCATTTGGTGGGTAACAGCCCCTACAACAATGGGTCCTGAGCAACGAGTAGCGGCGTAGACTCACAATTCGTTCCCTTCAGCGCTCCGTGTGAGTTTAGCTATCCCAAAGATCGAGCAAACCAACCATTTCAAGGGCAGCAACCTATGTTATGATAAAAACTGGCTAGACTTGAAACCAGCTGGGCCATGGGCCCCTGTTCGTGCACGAGTGGGCACATGAGGCTCGTGCTATCCCAAAAGAACGTCCTGCATGGATCTGCATGGCTGGTTCACAACGACCAGCTGGCTTGGACCATGATGGACCCATAGAAACAACACTTAGACTCATTGATCCCCCTGTCTATAGTCAGCCATGAGCATTTGAGGATTGAAACTGCCGCTTCCTCGTAAACAAAAGATGGCTCAAGCCGCCCATAGCCCGAGACGGGACGCGCTGTGCTTCCAGATCTGGCGCGGCAACAGCCAAATAACTGTTGCTTGATATGCCTCCAGAATTTGCGCTTTTCTGCATGCTAGCAAGCAATATATGAATATATGCGCGCGAGCATATTAACATCGCAATGCGTGGTTGCGTCTTGATATGGACTTCTCCGCGGCTTGTTTGCACTTCGTTGGTTGCGTGATTAAGTTCCTTTTATCTGGCCGGTCTTGTGGCCAGTGGCTCGTGAACAGCGATCTTTGAAGCTGCTTTAAACAAAACACTGCTATCCATCAATAGAAACCGGAACCCCGCGTGATTTTTCAGCACTGCCAGCTTCAAACAGTGATAGTCCTGGAACGATGCCTGTCGTACTTTGATTGGGCAGCACGATGCATAGTGCAAGACACTCTTGTAAGACACTCTTGTGGGAGACGGTTGCGGATACTCGAGCGAACACAGTATGGACACCTTCTGTGAGAACGTCAAGTGTACAGAGTTGTGCCTCCTGATTTTGCAAAGAAACCAAATAGTACAGTCATATCGACAGAAGCCTGTTGCTACTCGAGTTGTAGATCAACATATCAACATACCTACATGGCTGGGGGGGCATCATTTTGCGGTCATAGTGACTGCTAGTGGGTCTGCTGTTCAGAAAGCCTCTGACATCCACTATCAATCGTGGCTCTGAACCGTTACTCATGATTAACCATGGTGACTTTCCATAATCAAGCATCAACTCCTATGAGGCTCTGCTTATCAACCAATATCAGCCAGCATGATTGTCGGTTGTGCACCACCGCCAAACGTTGCTGCTTATTGTTGATGTTGCTGTTGCTGTTGCTCATGTTGTTGCTGTTGCTTTTGCTGTTGTTGTTCTTCTTGTTGCTGTTGTTGTCATTATTGTTGTTGCTGTTGCTCATGTTGCTGCTGTTGCTTTTGCTGTTGTTGTTCTTGTTGTTGCTGTTGTTGTTATTATTGCTGTTGCTGTTGCTCATGTTGTTGCTGTTGTTTTTGCTGTTGTTGTTCTTCTTGTTGCTGTTGTTGTCATTGTTGTTGTTGTTGTTGTTGTTGTTGTTGTTGTTGCTGTTGTTGTCATTATTGCTGTTGTTGTTGTTGCTGCTGTTGTTGTCATTATTGTTGTTGTTGTTGTTGCTGCTGTTGTTGTCATTGTTGTTGTTGCTACTGTTGCTGCTGTTGTTTTTGTTGTTGTTGTTGTTGTTGCTGTTGTTGCTATTGTGGTTGGATATGGGCCTTTCTCATTGTCGGCATCCCGTTGGCTGAATCATGGCAGCCAGTCTTAGCCACGGCCATCTCCCAAGTTCCCACCCTCCATTGTGAGTCGACCAGGGTCGATGATGCTACGAATGATAGGAATGTGCACCGCGATGCGGCGGCATCATAGTTATGGTTAGTTATGGTTGATGATAGTGGCAGTTGTGGTTGATGATGGCTATGAAAAATGGCAATGGTTCGACGGCTGATGCTTTGTTAAGAGCAAGTTCTGCCGTCGGTGATGAATTCCACATCGAAACTCCATCGATCATCTGCCTATGCTGAAGAAAGAAGCCTGGTGAATGGGCAGCTAAACCAAATGGCCGGCAATGGGGTGGAGCAGCTTCTCAAAACCCCTCACTTCATTGCAGTACGTTTGATGTGGCTTGAACCATCCATGGACCATGATGGACCATGCTTTGCTTCATAGAGAAAAGAAACATCCACATTCACCACAGCTATGCTGCTATGGTGGTTCAAGCCAGATTCTTGGATGCTAATTTTCCCAGATTGCTGGCCAACAGATGGTTTGAAATCTCACTTTGGCTGACGTTGCCCCACCCTGGGTGTGCTTTATGAAAGGGAGATCCATGACATTCGGAAAATCAAAACCACAAGTAGCCATCCTCATTCCAAAAGATGCTAAAATCCTAAAAGATGCTCATCCAAAAATACTTCCAAAATCTTTAGAATCGCCAACCAAAGAACCATACGTAGCAACCAGCGGCCTTCGCAGGATCCAAGCACGTTTCTCCTTTAATCAACTATTATCAACAATTGTCAACCACTATGAGCCACTATTTACTAAACTAAAGACTAAAGACTATATATCTAATGGTGGCATAACTTGCATAACCATTGTGAGCCATCATTATTTGACTAAAATTGTTAACCACTGTTTATTACTACCATTATTAACCATCTTAATGGTTATCTACCATTTATCTACTATGTATCTACCATTGTTCATCTATTCGTTAACCATTCTCAACCATTTTAAACCATGATTTACCAAATACCCACTATTAACCATCATTCAATAATTATAGACGGTGCATCTACCATTCTGGACCATGTTAAACCACTATTTACTAACCACCATTAACCTCATTAACCATCATTTATTGACTATAGACTATTTATCTACCATTATTAACCAATATTAATATGACCCAACCACTATAACTATAACCATCATTGACCATGTTGAACCATGATTTACTAAGCATTCTTACTAGCAATCCACCCAATTCTCAACATCCAGCTGTTGGATCCAGCATTTCACCCAACAGCTGCAGGTTGCGGCGGGTTGGACATCCCCCGAGCCGCGTGCTAGGATGTAACGCAGATCATGGTGGCGAGCGAGCGAAAAGAAGCCCCATGACATCCCCAAAATTGTGATGAATCAATGAGAGGCAGTGCTTCATCATTGGGAAAAGTAAGAAGTTTTGAGATGAATCTGCTCTTCGAACAGTGGTTGATCTTGGTTGAGAAGCAGTGCCTACTGGTGATGCTTACTGGACTGAGCCCTATTTCATTGTGAGGTGTGCATCATCACTCACAACTAGCGGTCCGCAAATCGTGCAATAAGCAATTTATGATTGTGGGTCGAAACCCTGGTAAGTAAACCTAGAATTTATGATTGACACCTGAGCTATCTCAAAAATGCTCATATAGATTGGTTGGCTGTAGTTCCTTGGTTTTGCAAGGCTCTTCCAACACAGAAGTACCTTCTCGTCTGTTTTCCCGCGGTTTGTTAACCTCTGTAGGGCCTACATTCCATTCCCGAAAGTATGTTCTCAGAGAACAGGGATGGAAAGGGAGTCTCTCCACATTATGTGTGGTACAACATGGGTGTTTCTCAAAATAGGGAACCTCTAAAAAACGATGGTCTATGACTATAAACGGTTGCTAGTGGATGATTTGGGGGTACCCCTAACACTTGAGAAACCACCATGTTGTTGGTGCTTGATGATCTTTCATCATTCTCCATCACATGGATCAAAGGTGGTGGGTAACAATTGTGGTTCAACCTGACTGTTCCTTACTGGCTGTTGACCCTTAGACCATCATGAACGACTAGCATAAGGTTGGTTAACCACTAATCATTCACCATCACATCATTCTAATGGTTATCCATTTTGTCCCTTCTGATCACTAGTCCTGGTTGTGAAAACATTAACCATCGTGTTACATGTTTATTGATAACAACCACTTTTTTCCCATCATTAATCATCATTAATTAATCATCATTAATTAATCATCATTCAGCATCATTTACGAACCATCATTACCCAACCAGTTGTTGCCTATACCCTGATCATCTTGGAATGCTTCATGATCAACCATTAGCCATGATTAACCATCACTAACCATCATCAACTATCATTAACCCTTACTAAGGATGCCGGAGCACTGCGTGTCATGATATCGCTGGTGCTTCGCCAAAACGCATCCCCGCCTAGTAACTGGCTACTAATCATGGCTGTAGGGCTTAGAACCCCGGCTTTGTTCCCTGATGGCCGTAGTCAATCACCTATAGCCGTAGTTATAGATGCTCTCATCCACCTTCGAGCGAATCACCTAATGATGAAAAGCCAGCCTGATATGGGTATGTGCCAAGCCATAGTGGTACCCCAAAAACCAATGGATTCCTAGTGAAATGACCATTTTCTGGTATGTTATTGGTTACCCTATTCTGGCACAAACCCATATACCCGCCGGCTATTCACCATGGTTCTATCCCTAATCCTGGGCGTTGCACATCTAAGTAGCCACCATTTTTGACACACACATTCATGATGGGGAAAGCAGCCTGAACCCACAGTAACCATAGTTTAGCGGCTCATCCAGCATCCGCAACCAGCTCAACAATGAGCTTGGCAACCATCAATAACCTCCAGTAAGCGTTGTTTGACCACTACTAGCCATCATTAATCACTGGCCATAATTAACCCCCACTCACCATCATGATCATTTCAGCATCACTTAGCCTGTAACGTCTAAACCATCACTGGTGGCCTATCATCATGACCACCAGTTTTGTTCATAACGAACACTTGTTGGTCATCCACAACCACAATGAACCATCATCAACCCCTTAACTTAAGCATTAGCAATCATCATTGATCATCATCACTTGTGTTGACAACCACCACTCTTTAATCATCATTAGTTAGACTTATTAACCACTATCAACCACTTTTTACCATCATTAGCCATCAATAACCATCATTGACCAGCACTTTTGTGAACCACAAGCACTTTTCAACCATCACCAACCATCATCAACCATCATCAACCCCCATCACCACCCATCCCCCTCAACTCCATCACCACCCAGGCACCGCCATTGGCCATGGGCGCCGCCGCAGCCGCCACCGGTGCGGCGTTCATCTTGTCCTCGTAGGAGCCGCCCGCCAACTTGGAACTCTCCACTGCACCGGTGAGGCCTCCGCCCGTGAGCTCGCGCAAATCCACGTCCTCTGAGCTGAAAGCGGTACCGCGGCGAAGCGGGCTGCGGGGACGAACGGGGCCCCACCGCAAGCGATATATCTGGGGTTGGTGATTGGACCACCCCATGTGCTGAGGAAATCAAACATCTTCAAAACCGCCAGCAAGATATGTTTGCTTGCGAGTGTGCAAAACTGGCTGGGGAAAATCGACCAACTGGAAGGTTGGCTGTTTTAACGACCAATGACTTAGGGGAGGTCCTGTAGACTTTCCCATCACACATCAAAACTTCATGGGATTACTTCATGCTGATGAATGGCAAAGGAAACAACCGCCACCTATGATAGAGAAAGTATCTTTCTGCGCACCGCGCCTGTAGCCCCACCCCAAGTTTCATATGGTGGCGGCCACCGCGGCCGCAGATGCGGTACCCAAGGATAAACATCCACCAGTAACAGGTCAGCTCCATGGGTCAATACCTGACCAACCTGGATCGACTTCCGATTTTTTGACCCAGCATGACCCAAAAGAAGTGTTCCAGTATGACCCACGAAGCAGACTCTGGGACCCAGTATGACCCAGTATGGGCATTGCAATGGTTTGTCAATAGTTATTCCAACCATCTTGACCCGTTGATCATCTAGCTGCCCACAGTGGCAACCAACCCTGCTGGTCCAGTGCAAGCCCCCATCCAAGTAACGTCTGCCGTCATCCATCAGAACCGGTCAGCGTCGCCAGTTTCCATCAGCAATCAGCTTACAATTTCAAACATTGATAAGCAGCTTCTTCACCATCATTATCAAACCAGCTGAAACTACAATTTGTCAACCATCCTTGGCCATCACGAACCATCATTAGCTCCATTTTTGATCCAGGAGACCCGGTTAGGCCCAGAAACCGCTACCCGCAACCCCCACCTCCCCACCCCCCAGGACCCCACCCCAGGTCCTTCATGTCGGCGCCCAGCATGTACTTGGCCGCCGCCTTGCCCGCCACGCGCCCGAAGACCACACAGTCCAATAAGCTGTTGCCGCCCAGGCGGTTGTTGCCATGCACGCCGCCAGCGACCTGAAGGGGGGCCGCCTCACTAGTGCACCAAGGAATGAGAAGCTGTGGGCAGCGAGGGGTACTACACTCTGGCACCTGGTTGTGTGGAAAATCCACAGGTTTTATTGGTTCTACCTAAAAAAGATTTTTATTTTTGGCTTCCAGGTTGGGTTGCCAGAGGGCAACCTATTAAAAGTAGTAATCTTGGATGGTTAATGGAACACCTCTGCACGGTTAGTAGCTGGTTATCACTTATGAATGACGAGCAAAACCATGGTTACGTTCACCGATTACTAGCTGTGGGTTGATCACTCGAGTATCTCGAGTAACTATATAGGTGAACATCACCAGGAGACCAGCCATGATGATACTTGGCTGTGGGTCAAAACCCTTAGTCTTCCTGGTTCCCCATCATTAACCAGGCTGTTTTCCCTGAAATTACTAGTTATTATTCCCCCCTAGTTGGTTGGTTAAGTGCTTGACCCACAGCCACTTATGATGATGAATAATTTGCTGTTGATGGTTACCCTCTGGTAGACGCACCTGGAGAATCACCAGCTTCAATTGGTACACCAGCTATGAATGGTAGATTCTCCAGTTCCAGTTTAGCTTACAAGAGTGCAATGTGCTTGATATATTTCAATATGCTGCCTATCGGTGGTATGAATATCTCAAAACTAATGGCTGGGAGCAACAGCTCATAATTGTCAATACTGGCGGAGAAAGGTGGATGATACTAATCGTGGTTGCTGATGTTTGAAAAACATGTATGGGCAATCTTCTTCGAGAGTATCGTGGAGGGAGGAGGCACTACTAGAACATGCGGGGCTGTAGGTTGCCAACCTGCAGCGTGTGTGGGTGCAACGCAGGGGCATGATAGAGTGGTGAGGGCGGAATATGGAGCAATGACCAAGACATGTTGGGCTGTAGGTTGCGAACCTGCTGTTTTAGCCGTAGGCATGACAGCCTATCTTGCGCCTGCGGAGTCTTGGGAAGGTGGAGGGAGGAGGCACTACTAGAACATGTGGGGCTGTAGGTTGCCAACCTGCATTGTGTGTGGGTGCAACGCAGGGGCATGATAGGTTGGTGAGGGCGGAATATGGAGCAATGACCAAGACATGTTGGGCTGTAGGTTGCCAACCTGCAGTTTTAGCCGTAGGCATGACAGCCTATCTTTGCGCCTGCGGAGTGTTGGGAAAGTGGAGGGAGGAGGCACTACTAGAACATGTGGGGCTGTAGGTTGCCAACCTACAGCGTGTGTGGGTGCAACGCAGGGGCATGATAGGGTGGTGAGGGCGGAATATGGAGCAATGACCAAGACATGTTGGGCTGTAGGTTGCCAACCTGCTGTTTTAGCCGTAGGCATGACAGCCTATCTTTGCGCCTGCGGAGTGTTGGGAAAGTGGAGGGAGGAGGCACTACTAGAACGTGTGGGGCTGTAGGTTGCCAACCTGCAGCGTTTGCAGGTGGAAGGCATAGGCATGACAGCCTATCTTTGCGCCTGCGGAGTGTTGGGAAAGTGGAGGGAGGAGGCACTACTAGAACATGTGGGGCTGTAGGTTGCCAACCTGCAGCGTGTGTGGGTGCAACGCAGGGGCATGATAGAGTGGTGAGGGCGGAATATGGAGCAATGACCAGGTCATGTTGGGCTGCAGGTTGTGGACTTGCAGTTTTTGCTGATGGAAGGCAAGGGCATCTTGTGCATGTGGTGTCTGGTGGGGCTGGATGGTAAAAGCATGGCCACAAATTCTGGCGAGGGGGGTTGTCGACCTTCATGCTGGCTGCAAAGCCTGAGAAGCTGCCTTCAGACCCTGCGATTTGCCGGTCATAGCCGTCCCAAGTGATCATCTAAACCACAAATGGACGCCCTGTAGCTGAACAAAAAAGTATGTACAGGGTAGACACCAAGCCCTGCCATGAATCATGAATAGCCAGTATTAACCATCATGGCTCATATGCCATGGCTCCACTATATCCATAGCGTCGTAGGTTACTAGCTATGTTCCAATTAGTGGTGGTTGCATTAGACCATTAATAGGTTTTGCGCTCCATCATTTGAATACTGCTCTCAAAAATGACTTTCGCGCTAGTCTTTGGTGCTATGCTCACCCCTATTTTGATGCTGATTACGACCCGTACCTATATCATCATCATCATCATCATCGTCGTCGTCGTCGTCGTCATCATCATCATCATCATCATCATCATCATCATCATCATTCATCATCATCATCATCAGCATCATCATCATCATCATCATCATCATCATCATCATTCATCATCATCATCATCATTCATCATCATCATCATCATCATCATCATCATCATCATCATCATCATTGTCATCGTTGCCGTTGTCATTGTTGTTGTTGATTGTGGTGGTTCTTACACTTTATCTCCTTATGCCTGTTGCTTATGTTTCTAAAATTCCTGGCAATATTTCGAAATATGGTTGAATAAACCCTTATTAGCCTTGGGTGTTGACGGTCATACCCTCATCATTCTTGGCCAAGCAGTAGATGAGATACCCTCTTGATTATACACCTAGAATCGTTGGCTATCTCGCCAAAGAATTATTGCTTATATGAGGTCAATACTTAAATCCCGAAACTTGCTGGTGATCCGTGGAATTTTCGTTTATAACTCTATAATCTTTGGTTTCACCAGCTATGTCCTCATCATAATATGCTCTGTGATTGTCGGTCACTATACCCCTGCAAACCCTATCGTCATCCCCGGGTATGCTTAAGAATAAGCCAAACATCCTAGAAACGACCAACCAGTTCACCATTGATTATTGACCATTGTGAACCACCCATTTTTAGTCACTATTAGCCATAGGTGATTCTGGCATGTTCACCAGGCAGTATTAAGGACGAAATCAACCATTATCAACCATAACTATTTATGATTAACATGAATAAGCATGAATAACCACTGTTAACATCTGTTAGCCATCATTAACCATCATTAACCGTCATTCACCATCATTAACGGTCACTTGCCATCATTGACCATGGTGAACCAGCCAGTTAGTGGCTTGTACCAGCAAACCCGCCTTATCACAATATACAAGTGTTGGAGTGAGTTTATCCTCATACCACCCATGCCACCCTATTGTACCCCCAAACCTTTTGGCTATACCCATCATAGTTGCTCTAGAATGGTTTGCAACTGTCATTCTACTAACTACATCCAACTATTAACCCTTGATCAGTAAGCAAGATGAAGCATAGGCATCACCTAATCACGAACCATTGGCCCTTATTCACAGGTTGGGCCCTTATTCACAGGTTGTTGCTTTTAACCACTAACCATCAGAATCAACCATCCTCAACCATCCTCAACCAACCTTAACCACCGTTAACTTTTTAACCACTAGTAACCAACCACTATTAACCAACCACACCAACCACTACCCGCTACCATTTGGTTGGGCTACTCCTTGCAGCACCCCTGACTCCTGGCCTCGCTCCCAACCACCTGCCAGCTGTAACCACTCCTAGCCATGTGCCACCACCAGGTGCCCACCACCGGTGCCGCTCGCCTCGCCGGCCGCGTAGAGCCCCGGGATGGCTTTGTCAGACGGGCCGATGCAGGCGCTGTCGGTGTCGATGAGCAAACCGCCCATGCAGTAGTGGATGACCTGAGGGATGGTGACCAGTAGATGGCCAAGATGGATGACCTGAAGGTGGATGCTGCTTGAAGGGTGATCGTCACTAGTGGTTGATGATGGGTTGATGAGTGGATGACCTGAGGGATGGATGAGCAGTAGTGGATGACCTAAGTGAATGACCTGAGTGGATGAGCAGTAGTGGATGACCTGAGGTGGGTTCAATGACCTGAGCAATGATGGGATGATGAGTGGATGACCTGAGGGATGACCAGCAGATGGGTGAGATGAGGGTAGAATCAGGGTGAGGTGGATGACCTAAGGGTGGATGACCTAAGTAGATGGTTAAGATGGATGACCTAAGGTGGGTTCAATGATGATGGTGACATGTTAATGATGGGTTGATGAGTGGATGAATGGGGGGGTGGATGAGAAGTAGATGGTTAAAATGGATGACCAGTAGTTGAATGATAGTCACTAGTGGTTGATTTGTGGGTGATCTGAGGGTTGTGAAGGGTTGTGATGGTTGAAGGGTCAAGCAAATGAATGAGATGAGGGTAGAACCAGGGTTGAATGAGGTGGGTGACCTAAGAGGGCGAATGATGAGTGAAGGTGGTGAAGGGTTGAATGATAGTCACTAGTGATTGATTAGTGAGGGTCGATGAGCAGATGCTTGAGGTGAATGATCAGTACAAGCAATCTAAAAATGGTATAGCCCACTTGGCCATGGGTCAATATTAACCAACCAATAATGAGGGATAATGACCAACCAATAATGAGGAAAACAATGGCTAATGATAGGGGAACCAGGGGTACAGGGTTTTGACCCACTGCCACTTTGACTTATGGTAGTTACCCTAGTTACTTACCAGTTCGTAGGTGGGATGATCATCCAAGTATTCACCAGTTACTAACTCGGGACGCACATCCAAGTATGGCTACAGTGATGAGTGAATGACGGCAAAGGGTTGCTGCTCTAGCTTCAATGATGGCAATGGCTGCAAATGGTTCATACTGTCAAAAAGCCATGCGGAACGATCATTGAATGATAGCTACACATGGTGAAACGATAGTCAATGAATATCAAAAGATACAGGACTTGATAATGGTTAGATGATGCTTGATAATTCTTGACGATCATCAAATGATATGTGATTAATGATCATCAAATGATAGTTGACAATGATCAAATCATAGTTGACGATCAATAAATGATAGCAAATGATGATCAATGATACTTATAAACTCGTGATGATTAAATGATAGCTATATAATCATGGTTGATCGTTGATGCTTGGTGTTCAAAAACCTATGATTGATCGTGGCTAAGAGTTCAACAACAATAGGCAATAGGTAAGACCGGCGATCGACCAACCCTATGGCCTCAACAAGGACCCCCTGATGCCCAAGGAACTTGTGGCCTGTTCAATGGTGGCAGTACTAGTTTCGAACAGGCCAAACTTGGACGGAGACGATTGCGTTAGCAACGACTGCTTCATGAGGGCATGGAACCAGCATGATATCAGCGTTTTCGCTTGGGTTGCTGCTACCCGGAGGGAAACTCAGATTCCCTTAGCGTGAAAAAACGGATGACTTTCCAATGGGACCATAGGGTGGCGTGAACTCTCGACAATCACCAAGCATATCCGATTAGCCCATCACGATGGTGGATCCATCTTAATTAACCACCATCAGTTGATCGACAAATGGCTAGTGATCATTGACCAACCAGCATGAGTTGGTCCACAGGTATCTGTCATCATAACCAACAATGAAGACCTGCGACCAAGGAAATGGAGGAATTTCTCAACAAATCTCAGGAAAAACAAATTCACTTCCTGACGGAGAGTTGAGAGTTGGCGAGTTACAACAGCTTCTCAATCTCAATAAATATCAGGAAATGTCAGCTACTCACCTGACAAACAAAAAGAGTGAGTTGAGTAGCTGAGCAGCGCCTATCAGCAGCAGGGACAATTCTTTGCTGATGGCTTCACTATTTCTATAAGCAGCTTATCTACCACTAAATCAATACTAGTCACTATCGGATACTAACCATCATCAACCATTCTTATCCTGACTGATGAATATTACCCACCACAAACTAGTAGCACTCATTATCAACCACCACCACCTGTCTCAACCAGCCTATCAGCCATGATTAACCAGAATTTAGACCCACAGCGCCGATTCATAGACACCCAAAAAAGTCAAGCTGTCAGTTCGTTCACAGCTACCCAGCCATGTGATACTCCCCCAACCATGTTGAGGATGATCATCACATTTAGCAAATGGCGCATAGAACCATGGGCAACTAACCTAATGGATGGTATAACCCACGAAGTCACGGGCAACAAACTCACCACTTCCGCACCGCTTCCTGTCGACCAGTGGGATGATTGTTACTTGGTCGCGCAGCTGGGCCTACAACTTGAATCTAATCATGGGAAATCGCCCTATAACCATGACTAGTTGGGTGAACTAACCCCGAGTCATGGTTAGTTCACCCATGACTAGCTGCGAACCCCAGCTTGGCGGGTGAACTAACCCCTCTAACCATGACTAGTAGCCACTCCACCGCGCAGTGGACCCTTGGGCATCAACGACCTTGGTCGCTGCCACGCGGCCGGGGTGATGATGGCCACATAAAAGGGCTCGTGTCGCACGCCCGAGCCTGGCAGAGCTGCCATGGTTAGTGGTACGGCTGGATGTGCACCCCCACTTAGCAAGTGGTCCCAAACCATGGGTTTTTAGGGGTTACAAGCTACCTTATATACTGCTTATAACCATGGTTATAACCCCAGCTGCACATCCAAGTGATCATGGTGGATTGTAGTTGGTTAGTAGTGGTTAGTAGTGGTAGGTTCACCGCTCAGTGGTGATAGCGAAATAAATTGGGAATAATAGTTGATAATGGTGAACAGTTGGAAGAAAGGCTTAGTAGTACTTGATCTCATTGTGATTCATTATAGATCCATGATTGATCAATTGAACTTGAAACTGTTTTTAGCTTCAGAATGGTTCATACCGGTTTTGATGATAGCAAAATGTTAATCAATGAGACCAAACAATATCTCATAGTAATTAATAGTGGTTGTAGTCGTAGTACTTTACAGTATTTTGCTACCGTCAATCTACTCATGGCCCATGGCTAATAATGGTTGATGATCGTTATAAGAAATTGATTGCGCAACCATTTATGTGACTTAGAACTATAACTATCGACATGGTGTACTCACGCGAATGGGTGGTTCCCAAATAGCTGTCAAATGTGGCAATGGTTCATAGTTGGATGGAGAGCAAGATCTATAAAACCGCCTACTGTAATGGTTGATAAACCACAGTAGCACAGGATTATTGCATGACAACCAGGTGATAATGCTTCATGATGGTTGATAATGGCGAAGAACAGCTATTTGGCAGAGGGTCAAAACCCCGTACCCCTGGTTCCCCCCTGTTAACCATTGTTTTTCCTATTATTGTTGGTGGAAATCCCCCATTAGTTGGCTGGTTAATATTGACCCATAGCCATTTGAATGATCATCGCACTGCAACTGTACGATGGAATCCGTTTCACCTACAAAGAAATCTGTGCCTAGGGCACCTGCGATGCTTTTTTCCGATGGCTGCGGACCGGCAGGGCTGGTGATGATCAGCCAATGAAAAGTTTCAGGGACTTCCCGGTTCAGGGACCCCAGAATGGTCCAACCAGACTTGGGATACTTGGTTAACCATTGTTAATCTTTATTACCCGTTGTATAGTTAGTACCATAATGATTTCCATTATTAACCATTATTACCCGTTATATGAACCATTATTGACCAGGATTAGCCGTTGCAACTATGAGAAAGCACCATAACAGTTCGTAGTGGATATGGAGCAAACCCACTAATGGTTGTTGGGTCATCGCTTTGTTCCACTTGCTTCGGGTTTGGAAAGAATCTACCGCCAATCAGCTACTGCTGTTGGAAAGTATGTAACCTCCTTTGTTTCATATTTCCTAGGTCCCAATTCCTGTTGCAGTCCAGATAGGCATCATATCACTTTTTTTATGGGGTTTCCTCCAAGCTTTAGCTCAGGTCTGGTCTCCTCTCCCAACGAGCGCTTACAGTTTTGAAGGGTGGGAGCAGTTCTCTTGTCGCTAATGAGTCTTGTCCATCCTTGGACACGCATGAGAATTATGGTCAGACTAAGTACGCCCAAATTGACCAGATTTCATGGTGGTGGCTCGCCATTCTCTTCAGGGGGTGTAGCCTCATCCCAGCAGCTAGAAGATCAACCACTTCTACAAGCAAATTGTCCATTCTGAGGGCAATCAACCCAAGTATCAATCATCATTTCAGACCACTGCTGCTTGTTGCTTCTGCTAGCAGTCGCTGACCATGATTTAGCATCATTAATTCACAAGCAATGATGGTTTGCCTGGCAGGATGACCTGGGTGCAATTGATGACAGTCATCACCGCGATCGACCATTACTAGCTGTTCTTCGCCATTATCAACCATCATGAAGCATTATCAGCTGGTTGTCACGCAATAATCCTCTGCTAATTTGGTTCTCAACCATCACTCACCGTCACCAAAGATCATGAAGCATGACCAACCAGCACTAGCCATCATGACTGATCAAACGTCAACTATCACTTTGCCGTCCTCAACCATTGTCCAATCATCATTGTTGATACCAACCAGCCATCACAATGAAAACCATGATAAACCATCATCAACCATCAGCACCAATCTTGACGATCACTAACCATCATTGATTAACCATCATTGAGCAACCAGTTGTTGCTTATGACCTTATCATCTTGGGATGATTAATGATCAACCAACCATTAACCATCACTGAGCATTCCCAACCATCACTAACTCACTATTAACTTTAATTAACTGATCATCAACCACCATTAGAAAATCATGAAAGATTGCTAACTGGTTGGCTCTGCCCAAGCCAAGCATCACTAACTAACCATCAACCCACCATTCTTTGTGGCGACGACTGCTCCTGGCAGAATGTTGTGGAAGAACTTCTTGCCGCTGCCGGTTTTTCCGCTGGCCTCGCGACAGGACCCGTGCGCACGGGGGACCCATCTGAAGGGACCCGTCCGAAATGGCAGCGTGACCAACAGCGCCTTGGGCGCCTTGGGCCTTGGAGAAAATCACTGAGATCATCTCACTCTTAATGGAAAATCCAGCAGAAATTTTGAGACATTTTTTTGCCACGTCATCTTCTTTGAACAAGTCCTTGCTGAAAGGGCCCAACGATCAGCAAGAAAACACTAGATGTGAACATCCACAACAACGAGGCCAATCATAGTCAGAAACCATGGCCAAGCATTATTCTACAATCAAACGGCTTACTGTATAACAAATGGCACCGATCGATCCTCCCAGGATGTGGCAACCTACTGCAGGGCTGGGTTTAGAGGGGTGAACTTACCACTTGTTCAAAAAGATTTGTTGGGTACCGATTCATACTGATCCACCATTTCTGGTGGCTATACTGCTTGCCCGACACAAAATCAACCAAACTCCTTTATCTAAAACAGTTCCGGAGGGATCAAACATCGAATTGGGAACCATCGTCAAGAAGTCAACGACTCAAATATTGAGTCAATCAGTGATATTCTCTCTATCTCCACCCGTGTTTTTGCACATTCTACATGTATGGTATACGCGTGACAAATATCCACAAAATGACCCAGCCGCACCATCACGGACACCCAACGCCCAGCTCGCAACGCGTTGCCTCATCCCAGGACTTGCCCGAAGGATAGGCTGGCCAGGAGCCCTCATCAGGATGCGTCTCCGTCTTCTTAGCCGCTTGGTAGTGCTCCTGACCATCCCGACTTCAACCATTGAAGAGTTGGAAACTGCCAAGTACTTGAGGTTTTTGCTTCGTAAGTTGTGGCAGCACTGACTATAATTAACCAATAAGGATCCGTGAAGATCCGTGAAGTATAACCAATCAGGATCCGTCAACTATAACCAAAAAAAACATAAGGACCAACAATGTCACTAGGAGTCCATCGCTATAATAGCTGGTAGCTCTGAATCTGTAGCTCCGTTGGATTCGAACCTTGCACTTCCAAGGCCACCTGGCCCTGAATCCCAGGGAACATAGATCCATAGCCCATCGCGGGCCCCTTGTTGTGGGACCATCTCACCATGATCATCCAAAGTTTGTCTAGCAATGCCGATTGGAAAAGCCAAGGAGGATGCTGAGTTACCCAGCACGTGGAACTGAACCAGCCGTTGGTATGCGCCGCTCAGAAACACAAATTAATCGGAGCACATTGTGCATGGATACCCGGATGCAAGAAGAAAGAATACGATATAATTCGTTGGAAATCAATCATAGTAGGGATAAACCAACGATAGGATTCCTCCTTGCAGGGGCTTGAGCCGTGGTTTACCCCCTGAGTTGTTGGATGCTTTCCCCGTCACAAATGACTTCCGGGATGCTTGTGAGGATGGAAGTGTGTTCACCAACTCTTGCAAGCGCAAAGGTACCCCTTGAAGCGAGTTGATCGTCGGCAGGTTCTCTGCCTTGATACCTTTTGGTTTTGCTCCAAGGTACCGAAACATTGGCTGCTGGAAGACAACTTCTAGATTGACGTGTGCAGATAACTACATATGTAGGTTGATATATTCATATTTGATTATATGCACACACAGACAGCAAAAAAAACATGACATCTGCATAAAACTCTACCAGCAACAATGAGAGTACTTGAACCTACGACAGTTGCTGGTATTACCATTTGAGAACTAAATCCTCCCCTGTCTATTGAGCAGCTCCTCTTCGCCCTTGCGTAATTCCCTTAAAAAATGCTATTAATTGACCTACTGTTTTTTGATGGTTAAAACTCATCGACCACGCTTTACCACCACAATTTGATCATTCTAATGTTTCTCTTTGCTGCAACCAAACATTTCGGGCTATTCTCAGCCATCATTGCGCAATGGTTGAACCATCATTAACCACCCTTTTTCATCATCAACCAGCTCACTTACCTGCTGATTCACCCATTATCACAAGGTGGGCCCCGTTTCGCCAGCTCTAGCAGTTGATTTGGAACCAAGCTGGAGCCATTCCTACCAGCTTTGAGAGTTGAACTACCCCAACTTGTATCAAACTGCTAGGGGTTGAACTCGCCCAACGAATCGAACTGCCAGGAATGGTGTATGACAGCTTATTGTGGTAAACTGGAGAATTCGCTCATAAGATGATTGACTAATCCGGACTAATAATCATAGATTCGATGAGTCTGGACTAACTAGATATGGTCCATATGGGTGTTTCTCAAAATAGGGAGCCCAAAAAAAAAGGTTGGTTTATTCCTTACATGACTCATATTGGATGATTGGGGGGTACCCCCATTTTGAGAAACATCCATATAGATGACTATTCTCCACTCTCATTTGCTGCTACAGTAGGGGCCCACAACTTCTGGGCCCCGCCACCATCTGCGGCGCTCCTCATGGGTCTTTTCCAAGGTCTCCAGGCTCACGCCCATGTCCTTGGCCAGGTCCTCACCTGGCGGAGTTTGAAGGGCTGATTCGGATGGGTGGCAAGCCCATGGCTTATAGCTTTAAGGGCTGGTTGATCTTAAGGTAGGGGATTATGATAGTTAATCATAGGGAAGAATATTTCATCTTGGGGTTAGCCATCAATAGTGGTGGATCATAGGAGATATCAGCTGCGAACGGGGAACGGTGAGTTGGAAGTGATGAATCCATGGAAGTTGCAGTGCCACAGCAGTGATGACGTCAAGGCTATGCTTAAGGGTTGATGGTTAATGATATGAGTCACTATGCTGGTTGAGTGGCTTTCTTTGTGACTGGTCAATGATGGTTCTTCGATGGCAGCTGCATAACGATGGCTATTTCACTATGTGTAATCGGTAATGGTGATCATTTAGTGATTATCAATGGCAGTTCATGATAGTGAAAACTGGGGAGTAAAAAGGGCCAAGGTGGCAACAGCCAATGATGGTAATGGTGACAGGTAATGGTCAAAAAAAATAGTTGTGAACCAGACCTAATAGTGCACAACTGACAATGATCAATACTTATTTTCACTGCGGCAAGATTGGAGGTTGGGGATAAGATAACAAGAGGACAATGGTAAAGGGGATGATATGACGGCTAGTGGTGCTAATGGTGTCCGAGGAAAGTAACATCAATGGTCTATGGTGGTTGATAATCAGGAATAATCGACAATAAGATGGAAATAACGGGCAATGATAGGCAATTTATGTGTGACAATGGTGATTTGTGGTGCGCAGTGATGGTGATGAATGGTTCATCATGACCAACAGTTCGTTACGGTTGCTAATCTGCTGACTAATTGCACTTCATAACGGTTGGTGACTATAGTATTGAATACGTATGGTGAACTGCTTGTTCACCGTTGCCACCATCTGAAAATTCACATATAGAGAGAACCTGGGAAACTATCAGCAATTGGTAGATTTTCCTCTCAAAAAACTGGTCCAAAATGGTGATGGTTACAGCAGACCTCAGGGTTGAATTTACGAGGTGGTTGCTTACCCTCTATGGAAACGGAGAATCCATCATTTAATATAGCTGATTTTCCAGTGCCGGGTGAGCTTACCAAAGGGTAAACTTGGATGGTCATCCCAGGCCATTTACGGAAGGTAAAGGTAAAACCACCTTAACCATGGCTACAAACCAGTTCCCAACCGTGCTTGCCATCAAGCATCATGGCTAAGTCGCTCAACCCCTAGCCGTGAACGAATCCTAACAGTCCCCACACCTGAATAGTCTTAACATTGGGGTGTTCACATGGTTTGGGGTGATGATTAGCATTCAACCCGCCTCCCTGATGACATCCAACCAGCTTAGTTATACACCTTTTGGGAGTGACTGATGGTAAGTATGCTGAGTCCTGAGTCTGGCATTGATCTGACGTGGTGCTTGCCGACAAAATCAATCTCACTGGTTTGACGTAGCTGTTTCCTAGGCCGCTGTGGGTACCACCTAGATATAATACTCCTAGTAGCTCCAAATCGCTCTGGCTGGAGGCCAAGCTCATCACTCCCAACAGCCAGCCAGTGTTCCCAAATCACCTGCATGGTTTGCCAGAAAAAGTCTGGTTGGTGGTTTCAACCCTTATGAAAGATATGCTTGTCAACCAAACAATCGTTAATAATTACGAGGCAAAAAAAAAAAATGAAACCACCAACCAGAAAAGTGTGTATTTGTGGTGGCAAATCCCTTGCACCAATCCCCAACAACACCGGTGTCCCAAAACATGCGGTCCCAACTTCTAGGCTTTTGGGTGGGGATCGACCAAGCGGGCACCAGCGCGAACCATCATCGTGGCTGCCATCACTAAGCATGAATCGCAAAGGATTGTTAGTGGTTAGTAACAAATAGCTTATCTATCTAATAATCTCACTAGCTAATAATAGTTATGGTTAGCTGTTGTGACTAATAACTCATTATTAACCATCATTAGCTATTGTTAACTCTATTGCTAGTTTATCTCCACTAGCCATAACTCCTTATCGACTGGTAAGAGTTCATAGAAGATATAGGTTTAGGTAATACCTTTGGAGTGGTACCCCCAAGACCCATGCAAAATGACTTGTGAACCATCCAAGTATAGTGATCTCAACAAAAATAAACCTCAACAAATAGTACTATAGTATGTAAATAGTTGAACCATAATACTTTGTAAGCATTATATCTCAACCAAAGTAGTTGTCAACCTTGAACCCAATAGTTGAAACCTTGCTTTGAAACAAAAACCAAATAGTTGAAACCTCAACCACAAGAACCACCGCATCGTCAAAAATGCGCTTGGTTCCGCGACAAGTTCAACACCGACGAACCGCGCGACGTGACGTTCCCGCTGCCTGTCTCGTAGTACTTCATGACCTCAGGGGAGCGATCGTGATCAGTCGGCACCAGCGGTTGATCACTGATCGCTGGTTCATGGATCAATGAGAAATGCTCATAGCCAGTGGTTGATTCATCAACTGTTGATAATGATCAATGGCTAGTACGCAATTGTCAGCAACTGCTGATGGCTATTAGTTCCAAGCAATGAGAATTAATGATTAAGAATGATTAATGGCTATTAGCTATTGGTCATGGCTATGAATTCATGATTAACAATGATCATCAACAATTTTCAACAGTAGCCATGATTAACAATGATTAACAATGATCAATGGCTATTGATTCATGGCTTTGCTGAATGATCTGACACTTGAGAATGGCTTATCAACAGTCCTTTCCTGGCGCCATGGTTGACTCATAGCTGGCCAGCAATGAGACTGATCGTGCCATGGGGTCCATGATACCATTGGGCCGCCTGGCTTCTCAAAATAGGGGTACCCCCAAATCATCCCATATTAATCATTGTTTCTGAATCAACCAACCATTTTTTGGGTCCCGTATTTTGAGAAATCACCATATTTGCCCATGTATCTATCCACTCTTCTGTGACTATGTCATCATAACCATCATCAACATCAGCATGACTAACCATCCGTTCCCACATTCCAGTGACCATTTATCATCACCATAATCAACATCACCGGCGTTATGATCAATATTTCTGAAAATAGGGCACCCCAAATCATCATGAATTTTGGTTGTTTATAGTACCAAACCATCTCTAACCTGGGGGTCCCCTATATTGAAGAAAAAACATATCATCATCCCTTGCAGCCGTGACATCCCATCTCTACCTTCCCGCCACCCACGGCGGCTGAGCTTTCCAAACGCCGCGGCCGGTGTAGTGCCTTGCCACCAGCTGCACGCTGAGGCTGAAGCCAGAGGCTGAAGCCGTGTTATCCCCAGCATCAACCTGATGGTGTGATGAACATGAATCATCAACAACAGCCTGGTTGAATATACACAGCACAGACTAGTTTTGTGCTTGGTTGCGAGCCGTTTTGTTGGTTGACTGGTCAGCAGGAGTTGATCAACAACAACAAGAACAACAACAACAACAAGAAGAACAACCCCTTGGCAATGGTTGAGAATGATCAATATCACATAATGCGTGTCCATATTTGTCAATCACGATGGATCCAGGTTAACCAATGTAACCAACTAGTACAGCAGTATTCGACTATGGCATGAAGATACCACAAGTACCTGCGAAACATTACTGGAGTTCCAACCAACAAATTGTAATTACTGAACCAACTCGTTGTACCAACATGGCTGTTCCCAACAATCAATAAATATAGGCTTATCATTGGTTATTGCCAATATCACGAACCAATATTTGGCTTAACAAATGGTTTTAACCATTATATAGTTTCAAAAATAGGTTTAACCAATAGTAATATTGGTTGCTAACCATCGACCAGTTTGTTGGTGATGGTGAGTTGCTAAACGTTTCACATGACTTGTGGCCAAGTGTTTTTTTTCGGGGACCAACTGGTTGCTACTAGACCCTTAGTTTAGCCATCCTTAACGCGTTTGGTTCGTTTTGAACAAGTCGGTCAACCATTCTTATCCTTTAACCATCACTAACCAACTGTTTTTCCCATTCTTAACCTTTCTCAACGCCACCATTTCACCATCATTAACCATTTCCCAACCATTTCTTACACGTCTCGATCATGTTCACCACCCTGAGTTTGGATCACCCCTGGACCCTGGCTCTGGGCAGCGGCACTTGCAGTGCCAAATGATCTCCTCAGAGGCCGCCTTGTTCAAGCAGAGCCTGGGGACCGCGCTGCTGGCTCCCCGCCGGCTGATGCGCAGCGGGTCATGATGCGGTTAGCAGCTGGCGTTTCGTGGTGAAATTGTGATGGTTCTCTTGAGTGATAAATGATGCGATTAATGGTTAATGATGGGTTAACCTGTGATTAATCATGGCAAATATGCATGATGAGCAGCGGTTAATGGCTAATGGTCTGCTGGTACTGGTAGCTGTAAAACCAATGGTCACTTGTAGTTGATTATACGGAAAGCCAACCAACAATCAGAGGCCAGTTCCATGGTAGGAGGCCCATCATGTGGCAACTGACCCTCACAGCTAATGGTTCAATGGCGAGCTGGGTCAAGCAGTTGACCTACCAATAATGGGTGATAATGACCAGCAATAATAAGGGAAACAATGGTTAATGAGAGGGGAACCAGGGGGACTAAGGGTGAACTGACCCACAGCCAAATGACTATGTAGTTTCCTCTTGGGATACCCTTCTGCTAGGGTCCTGTTGTTAGTTACCAGGAGAGTCAAAGAAATTCGAACCCAACTGGTTTCAGTCGTCCACCGCAGCACATGGAAGTGACCAGCACATGGAAGGACCATCCTGATCACAGATGATGAATCCGAATCCGATGGTCCTTCAGGTCGATGCTCCTGCCCCCGCAGTGTCAGAAAGATACCAGTTTCATGCACGTGATAAGTCTTATAGCTGTGAAACCAACCAGTGATTGTCATCTTTATACCTGGTAAATAGTCAAATACTGATATATAGTGACAAGTTTAATACCAGGTTGGTCATCTTCATAGCTTGTTGGTTTCCATCATCGACTGCCCAGAAATCTCTTCACTGGTTTGGTTGATGGGAAAATCGACCTTGGAAACCTTGGCTTGAACCAGCAAATACAAGGTTTTCCTGTAGATGTCCCCATCAATCAACCCACTAAAACAAATACTGGTTGGTGGTTTCAACCCCCTTGTCAACCAACCATTTGTTAGTAAGTGCTAGGGAAAATAATAATTGTTTGAAACCACCAACCAGAATACTGATCGATTAACCAGTGCTGAACCATGAACTAACTCAGTATTGATCATCAATGCTAAGGCTATTACTCACGCATGACCAATAATAGTTGACTTCATTTAACAATCATAGAAAATCCCATATAGGAACTTTGGCGAATCTGGAAGATAATCAAAACAATCATCAACCCAAGTCGAATATGAGCCATCCCTAAAGCCATGTTTAGTCACTATTCACCAAGGTTTTACTTATGATTCATCTCCAAAATAAAATCGATAATCATCTCATCCATTATGCAATACCAACCATTCTTAACCACTTTCTTGCCCATGGATTCATCGTTAGCCACCCTTTAGGTCAAAGGATCGTGTGCCTACCCATCACCTGGGCAAACCACATTGCCATGACCATGTACTAGCGATTCCTCACCGATAAAAAGGTATCTGCAAGGATCATTGACCGTCATTCATCAAGCTTGGCCAACTGTAAGCATCATGAACCATGCTACATCCGCAAGCTTTGATCATGATTCACCATATCATTCACCATGCTACCATACCATGACTAGCATGATAGAACCCTCCTGGAAGCTCTTGGCACCGCTTTAAAGGACTAGCCTAGCACTGTGTACCCCTAGCTCCTGGCCTCGCTCCCTCCAGCCGGAATTAACCATTGCTATTGCTAATCATTAACATGTTGACTGGTTCGAAGACCCTGTTCGTAACCAACATTAATCAACATTATTAACCATGATTAACCATCATTAACCGTTCCCCATTTGTTGTCATTAACCACTATAAACCACTATAAGCCACCATTAACCCTAACTATAAATCATAATCAGCCATCATTCACCATCATTCACCATGGCATTCACCATCTTACCATCACCAAGAAAGCCGCCTGAAAGGTGGCTTGCTCTTCCACATCTCGCCCGTGACATAGTCACGACCTCAGATCTTCATCCGCCACCGGTCACAATCACGCTGAAGGACGAATGCATCTGTTGACCGTGAAACTCGGCAACAATGATTAATACGTTAATAGCCACTAATAATGATTGATAATGATTCATAATTCATAATGATCAAGGATCAATAATTCTCATATGCATACAAAACACATCATGGTTGATAATGGTCATTGATGGCTATTGGTCAAAACAGCCAACCAACCAACCAACCAACCAACCAACCAACCAACCAACCAACCAACCAGTTGTAGATGGCATATCCCTACTATTGTTGCTTATATTTAAGGCCTATGAACCAACCAACCAACCAACCCTTAACACCCGGAGACCCCCACCCCCACCCGGGTGGCGCCGCTGTGCTTCCCTGGGTTTGCCCCACGGCCCAACTCGTTGCAAAAGCGCTGGCCCTCGGAGTTCAGGATGATTCCACCCACGCCACGCAGCGCCTGGTGTGGCGGTGGCGGAGCAGCTGCACAGCTGGGGCTTAACCGATGACTGGTGGTAGTTCATGAACTAATGATGGTCAATGATGGCTAACTGATGGTCAATGATGGCCCCGATGGTTGAATGATGGTTGAAGGTTAATGATGGTGTATGATGGTTGAATGATGGTTAAGGATGGTCAATGATGGTTGATGATGGTTACTGATGGTGTATAATGGTTGAATGATGGTTCATGACATTTTAACCATTCATGAACTGGTGATATGGCTGATAGCTAATGACATTTCATGAACTGGCGACAAATGACTGGTTCATGATGATGAGGATGGCGAATACCAACAGTGAGGCTGGTTAATGATAGTCAATAACTGGTGATATGACTATGAGGATGGTCTAAGGATGGTCAATAATGATGATGATGATGACCCATAGCTATATATAGTTGGTATATCCCCTACTACTTTTACCCTATTATTAACCATTAACCAGCTAGTTAGCCATCACCTCAATAATGATGACCCATAGCCATTTCATGACCTGACTACTGGTCATCCCCTGGTGCCCACGGCCCAACCTCGGCGGCCAGGAACTTGATCTTGGCGTCCGCATCATCGGGCTTCACCAAACCCGTGGGGTGCACCTGCGGCGCCGCACGAGCCATGGTGGGTGGAGTGCTCCAACAAGATTCGACGCCAGTGTTGGGTAAGTGACTCGATGTAACTAGATGAAACTAGTTGTAGCTGGTTATATTGATATGTTTAGCTGGTTAGAATGACAATAACGGGACGTATCAACTATGCTGGTTAACCCTGAATGTGACTAGCTGAAGTTCTGTCGCAAAATTATAGTTATACTTACTGATATTGACAAGAAGTGGATGGTATAGCTGCTTGTATTGGCAAAATCCCTGGATGTAACTCGCTCAAGTGATACAGAAGTAGCTAACTCACTGGATGTACCTAGCTGAAGTTATGTTTAAAAACTAGTGGTAGCTGGTTAAGTTGACAACAGAATTAGCGAACTGGATGTGACTGGCGACATCAGTTTTGTCACAAAACTATAGTTTTAGTTAAAATGACAACAACTTGATGTAACAAATACTATCTATAATGTCAATGCAACTAGTTTGTGCAATAATTAGTTGGGCCATGGCAGTATCAGCATTGACCATAAAAATAGTTGGACAACGTGCTGAGTATCAACAAGCGCCAGTAGTTGGTTCAAAAAGCATCAACCAGCCAGTTACATTGACCATAAACGAATATAACAAGATGTAACTAGATGTGTGAAGCCAGTTCACAAATTATTGAAAAAGAAGAGCCGGTTTGAAAGACTTATGCTTGTTCTAAACGTTCTCACCAACCTAGTCAAACCTACCAGCAAAACCCAGCAAACCAGCTAGTTTAGGGTTTACGTTATGTTGCATTGACCATAGGATGACCATAGCTGCTAACACCTCATTATAAACAACGTGATAACCCCAGCATGCACCAGTGGACCAGAGCGCCACCCATTCGCGATGGCGGCATCCACACCTGTACCCATTCCAAGTCAATGCACTTTGCACCAATGGCTTCCTGGGCGGACAAACGACACCCTGGAGGACTGAGATGATCACAGGGTTGAGGAGAACAAACTCGCGTACGATGGTTTCTGATAATGGTTGCTACTATCACTTTATAACTACGGGTGATGACTGAACTGGTTATCCATGGAGGTTTCTAAGTATGATTCATTGCTGCTATAACTTGATGGTTAACTACTGGCTATGGGTGGTAGCGGACCTGGTTGACAATAGTGCTACTGGTTCATCGTCATGATTCATCTTGGCTAGCCTGTGATATTTGCAGGTTCTGTGCTGGTCCTGCAGGGTCAGAATTCTTCCCTACCAGGATGACAACCCCCGAACCTAACTTGTAAGCACATATGGAGGAAGTTTGCACGATCTCTTTCGCTATGGTGCTAGGCCATCCAAACATGATGATTGCTATTTATAGTTGTAAACTTCAGAATTGTGGGGGGATTCTATGCCCACGATTCTTGCTCTCTGAGCAGTTCAAAATTTGCGTCAGTGTTTGAAGTTGTTTGCCTGATGTCGACCCAAGAGATCGGAATATGAGTGTGTCCAACACATGGAGATACCCTTTTGTTACGGCCGATAATATTGGGTGCCTGGAGGCACCAGGAGTTATCTTGTTGCGGAGAAACCGATATATCCAAACAAATCTATGTACATGTATACATGTAAGTAGCGGTACATGTTTCACTGGCGCGACCTGTTGATTTTGCCTCGTACTTCAACATGCTGAAACCAAGGCTGTTCCTTTGCAAGAGTATCAGCTGTATAATCTGGTTGATAGTAGCTATAGTAGTAGTTGATGGTTCACATTGGTAATTTAATGGTTGATCATTAGGGTCATCGATGGTTAATGGTTATGGTTTACAGCAGTTTATCTCCGCAGAACTGGGACAGTGTCTCACGCAGCTCGTCGGCGGCAACATGTTGAGACGCTTGGTTACGTGCAGCTGCATGCAGAGTTCAGGAGCCTGGTTGGGTCTCAGCGGCTGTTCATTGTTGGGTTTCCTGCTGTCCTTGCCGTTGCTGCAGCTACGAGATTCTGGGCGGCTGTGGTTGATGATGGCGGCCATGATGTTGACCAACATTATTCTAACAACAACGATGTCAGAATCACTCACCACTCTTGACAAAGGTCACAAGTTGATAGATAGTCCCCATTTAAGCTGGTAACTAGTGGTCAATCAGTCAATCATAATGAACCTGGTTACCCTAAATAGCTTAACATAGTAGTGCTTAATCAGTCCCTGCTACTATTAAAGCGGTAACCCTTAATAAGACCACTTGGTTACACCACCGGCTGGCGCCTTGCACAACAGCTTGCGCCCAGGATCTCCCATCTTGATGCCATCTCCGGTGCAGTGCTCGCCGTTGGTGGTGGGCAGGTGCAACAAATCGGGGCGGTACTGCGCCAGTAGCGAGTTGCTGGTGAAGTCGGCGCCGAAACCGCCTGCGCTCTGCCGGCGGAGCTGCTCGTTGATGAGCGGTTAGGGGGTGGTAGGGGAGGGGTTGGTTGGGAGTGGTAGGTGGTGGTGGTGGATGGTTATGTGAGTTATTTGATGGTTATGATGGTTATGATGTGGTTATGACTTGGTTGAATGATGGTTGCCAAGCTGGCTTGTGAAAATGGTTGATAGTAGGTTGTTGAAGGTGAATACGGCTAGCGTAATGGTTGGTGACTTGGTGAGGTAATTGATGGTTCGTAATGGCTAAGTGGCGGTTACTGTAAGAATGGCTAAGGAGGACATATCAGCCATCATCGATTCCTATAACTATATGAGCATATACTAGCCCTGTAATGATTCTATCACTAGCCACTATTGCCATTATTGGTAAATGGTCATTGTCATAATGACCGATGCATGGGGGATATGTAATGGTCACCTGATGGTCAACAGGGAGCAAGAAGATGCCTCAGAATGGCTAACGAAGTCTGGCCAAGAATGGTGCATGCTGCATAATCTATTAGTGATTCCCATGCGGAAACCCTGGTTCCAGTGTATTTTGAGGTGTTTCATATGTTTCCATGGTTGATGTTCTATGTGTTCCCTCTTCGAGGTGTTTTAATGGTGAGTGCAAAAAATCGAGAACATCACAAGCTCTCTCGACGGCGCTATCTCCACATGGTTGCTGGTTCTCCCGAGGAGGGGGGCACAGCCCTGCAACGGCAGATTTTCCCACCCAGCATGAGCAAAGATCAACGGACCATGACTCCTCCATGAAACCTGGTAATTTGTCAAGCTTTACTGGGCAAAAGCTGGGGCAGGTTGAATGGACTCGTGTGAAAGTGATTGGTGGATTCGGATCCAAACAAAACTCATCCAGTGCGACAACGGTCACGGGCAGGGTGAAAATGACCCCGCGCGCGAAACCACCAAGATATAAAGATCCACCAAGCACTTCAGGCCGATTCGTGATTTGTTTGTACTTTTGATCTTTGCCAATCAGTACAATCAACTTGGCAAATCTTGGAAATGACCATAAAATGCCACTATTACCACGTAAAGCCATCTTAGGCAATTACTACCGAATTGCCATAATAATCGCCATCAAATGTCACTCTTATATAGTACCAGTAGTACCGCACAAGGCGGTGGCGGAAGTTTCCAAGATAGGAGCACTATAGGAGTGTGCAGTTGTGGTTGCGACGATTGATTGTCCGAGGGATCCGAGAACTGAACATCACTTGGGCCTGACTTCCTACCAATGTGAGCATCGATCTGGCCACTTGACTGGCAGCCTATCTGTCTAGCTATCTTTCTATCAGTGGATTAGTTTTCTTTCTGTCTGTCTGACTGTCTATCTATCTATCTATCTGATGATCTATTCGTTTATCTATCTGCCTATGTACTTGTCTTTCTATCTACCTCACTATCTATCTCGTCATCTTTCTGTCTATGTATCTATCTATCTACCTGTCCATCTATCAATTTATCTATCTGCCTATCTATCTATCTGTCTATCTATCTACCGAATTATTTGTCTGATCATCTATGCGCCATCTGTCTATCTTTCTGTCTTTCTACCTGACTATCTATCTACTTTTCTATCTGACTCTCGTTTCGTCTACCTATCTGTCTATCTATCGACCCATCTAGCCATCTGAATCTGGCTATCCAATTGTCTGTCTATTCCATCTATCTATTCTAGCTATTCTATCTATCTATCTATCTATCTATCTATCCAAATATCTATCTATCTATCTATCTATCTATCCATCGATGCATCTATGTATCTGACTATCCATCTAGCCACCCATCGATCTGACTATCGACTTGTCGATCTATCTGGCTACCTCTTTGTCTAGCCATCTTTCGTCTATCTATTCATTTACCTTCCAAATGTGCTTCGATCATGAAGTGTTTTGCATCTAGGTGTTTGGCCACTTTTGATAATTGGACCTTGCAAAGGTGTTCCGATCATCAAGTGTTTTGCTACTTTTGACCTGCAAATGTGCTTGGCGCGCAAGCGTTGTGCACATTTTGGCCACATAAATCACGAAAAGTGACGCGAAACGCAAGTGTTTTCCTACTTTTGTCTCCTGTGTTCAAAAAGTGTCAAAACGTGCTGTGTTTTGACACATTTGCTTCAAAATGTGCTTCTCGCCCTGGCCGCGTGCACTTTTTCGGACATGCAACTTTCAAAACTTGTTAAAAACCACGAGTTTTTGCGACTTCGGACGTGAGAATGTGCTTCGCGCGCAGGCGGCGTGCCAATTTTCATGATCATATGACATCTCCGAAAAGTGGCCCGAAACGCTAGTAAAATTGCAGTTTTTATTTTGGTACAAGATTTTATCTTAAAAATTTGCTTCGCGCGCAGGCAGCGTGCCAGTTTTGAGAATCATGAGTCATCAAAAGTGCTCCGAGCATGCAGTGCTTTTACGATTTTGACTTCCAAATGTGCTTCGCGCCTAGGTTTTTTTACGATTTTGCCACTGGCAACTTCCAAAAGTGCTCCCAGCATGCAGTGTTTTTACGATTTTGACTTCCCAATGTGCTTCGCGCCTAGGTTTTTATTACGATTTTGCAAGTTGCAACTTCCAAAAGTGCTCCGAACCTGACATGTTTTTACGATTTTGACGCTTCGCGCCTAGGTTTTTTTACGATTTTGCAAGTTGCAACTTCCAAAAGTGCTCCGAACCTGACATGTTTTTACGATTTTGACTTCCAAATGTGCTTCGCGCCTAGGTTTTTTTACGATTTTGCAAGTTGCAACTTGCAAAAGTGCTCCGAAGCTGACATGTTTTGACGATTTTGACTTCCAAATGTGCTTCGCGCCTAGGTTTTTTCACGATTTTTGCACACACACCTTCCGCCACAGTGGTCCGCACCCGCCGCTTTAGCGAGGTAGCCTTCTGGACGCTCATGATGCACAAAACCTTGCAAAACACAGCACTTCACGACTTTCCTAACATTTTGGCGCGCTCGCACTCTCATCTTTCGCACATCTCTTATTTCTCACGTGTGCATAGGCGATCTACCCTGGCTGAGTTGTCCATATTGTCGGAAGTTAGACTTCTAAACTTCCTTCGATTATGGTACTGTTATATGGAAAAATTACCATTTGAAATGGTTTCACCTATTTGAAACTATTACTAACAGTACCATTAACAGTACCATATATGGCTGTGGGTCAAAACCCCGTACCCCTGGTTGCCCCCTGTTAACCATTGTTTTCCCTATTATTGTTGGTGGAAATCCCCCATTAGTTGGTTGGTTAATATTGGCCCATAGCCATATGGATATACTGTTCCTACCACGTAAAACCATCTTCGGCAGTGGAAAATTGCCGCGATTTCACAGGCTCCGAGTTCAGCACCAGGTTTTCGTGACCTTGGCGCGGAGCATTGCTCCGACATGGGGAAGCGCAACGGCTTGGTGCCAACCCCACAAGATGGCTGGTTCATTGCTGTACATGGTTGATAAAGGATGATAAGTGATGATAACTGGCGGTACCCCTATCTTACAAAACATCCATGTAGCCATGTCAATGTGTTAGCTTGGGTTCAGGCAACCTTTGGCTTTGCATTTCTTGGTTCACGCCTGGTTTAGCTTCACAATCTCGTCAACATGTCGACGGTAGGATGCTTACTGCCCTCTTCTCAGCTTCTCGGCCTTGCGGGCCTTTTGATCCACGAGCCATTGCTCTTCTCCAAGGAATCTGAGCATTGTCAAAACTCCAAGCGGTAGCTGCTACCATGGGTTCAACAACACTTGCTTGTGAATTTGATTCGAAACAACCAATGCGCTAGCTGGTGATTGCTGAGCCCAACGGAGCAGCGAGTATCCATTATCTCCGCCGTGCAAGACTTGCATGGAAACTGGGAATCACCCCCTACTTGAGAAGTCTTCCTTGGCTTGACCAACGATTTTTGACGAGTTGTCCAAGACTTCGCGGTGGTTGACACCCACACCAAACAAGTATAGTTCCTCCGCATGTTTGACATATCTCGCACGAAATTTGAAATTTTTCGCCAAGAGTGCTGCTTCTTTGGCAACGCCGGCAATGCAAAGTGTCTCATTTGGTTGGCGTTTCAACCCATCTCCGAGACATCATGTCATCACAACTAGCTGCCGAATCACTCTTTTCAACCTGCCAACCCAGTGAGTGAACTCTGCATGAAAAACCAACCTAGTGATGAATTACGATAAAGGCATCCGTAGAGTTCTCTCAATGATTCTCTTTGCTTCTCGAACATCTTGATCAATGGCATATGCCACTAGCTCGATCACAAAGGTCTGACAGTTGTTGCTCAGCAGATTGTACTGCTCCACATCAAAGGTGCTAGCCCATCTTTGAAGGTCGGCTCGGCTCTTAGAACATTGGTGGTTGCCTGGGGCTGCCCCCCACACAGGGGGCACCCACACGAAAGATGTCATGAGGAACAGTGGTTGGATCATTCGCCATGGAAACCTGGGATTTCCAACAAAATCATCTGTGATCAACTGTTACCAGAGAGTTTTCACCACTAGAAGCCTACGGTGTTGTCTCAACATGGCCTATGATCAGACAGCATCAACCAACATTCACCACTAGAAACCGCTTGGTTCAATATGGCTGTGGGTCAAAACCCTTTAGTCCCCCTTCTTCCCCCATCATTAACCAGGCTGTTTTCCCTATAGGTTGTTGGTGATGAACCCCCATGAAATTGGTTGGCTAACTGCTTGACCCAACTCGCCATATCATCAAACGACTGTCCCCCCCGGCCTTTCAAGCGGATCCATCTGGTATAGGAAGAATCGTCCAACGTTTCCTCCGCAGCATGGACTTTGAAATGCCACCTGACAGCGTGGGCTTGAGATAGCTAGCTGGAGATGATGAGCGTCATCCAACGCAAGTCTGTGATGGATCACCATGCATCACTAAATCTCCATCATGAATCATCGTAATCATCATAAGCCATATCATTCTTGTACATCCACCCCATCTGTCCATGCATCCATCCAAAATCGTCACCAGGATGATGGGTTCTCAACTATGCGTGCGGCTTTTCAACCCCTCACCTGCTTCCCTTGCCAGAACATGCTGTTGCACTGCCAGAGCCAGAGAGTCCAATGAAGCGCATGCCAGGCACACTGATCTCATAGACGAAGCCGTTGATCAAAACAGCTAGGTGGTATGCAGGGATCGAACCGAGAAGCCAACCCCAGAAACCTCGCAGAGGAGTGGTGTAGGCTAGCCATACGCCCTGTTCAAACTGCGACTCCGCCACTGCCGACCCCGCCACTGCCGTGGAGATGGATGTGACCATCGACGTTCCATAGCTCAGCTGGACAAGCTGAGCCCAAGCTGCGGGCAACAAAACTTGCCCCAAAGGGAGTGGCCACCATTGTCTGCTTGGTGGCTGATCCACCCCTATGACTAAGATTGATGGTTAAGAATGGTCAATCATGGTTGACACTTGATAATGATCCTTGGCTGGTTGGTGGTTTTTTCACCACCCCCGTCATGAAAAATATGCGCAATCCAACCATTTGTTCATGATTACCAGTGAAAAAAAAAGGTCCCAAAGCACCAACCATTCATTGATTCATTGTTGGTGGATGTGCAAGGATATGGGGTTGTCCAGTTGCATGATGCACTGCTAGCTCGCTGCTCGGTTACCCGACCATGTGGGGATGCTTGGGGTACCTCCATCGCTAAGCCCAAATGCAACGAGATACTGCTCCCACCTGGACCTTCATAGCCAGCTAGGGGAAATCCACCAGCCCGGGACTCTCCAATTCTCAGCTGGGCCCTCCAACGGAAGAACGGTCGGAGAAGTGGCCAAAGAAGACGAGAAGAGGAAGCAAATATGGTGGATGACAGACACACATGTCTGTGTGCGCATGTGTCTTTAAGTGGAAGCTAACCCAAAAAATGGCTCGCAAACCTGGGAGGAACATGAAAACGACCAACAACGAATGTGGCCGCACAACTCGGTCAGAGCCAGGGGGGTGTAAGTGGACTTGACCAGAGAAGATAGCCCTATCCTCCACTTGGTTGCGCAGCACCACTGGTTACTCACCATGGTCGTAGGAGTTATGATCCACCTTATACCCCCAACTGCGCATCCAAGTATCACATGCATCGCTGCGGGCACTAAATAAGGTTGGCAGAGGCTGGTGACAATTGAGCTGCTGCCGCTCCACTGGTGTTGGAGAGCAGGTTTGCCGGACTTAGATACACCAAAATGCTTATATATCGCTCATATCTGGCTTCTACATGGCTCATCTATGGCTTCTATATGTCTTGTATATGGCTCATAAGTTGGAATTCTCCCATCCACGGTTGGCCACCAAAACCGCCTTCACCTTCACAGCTATTCTTCACTCAGCAGCCCTTCACCACGGGGCCCCACCTGAGGCCAAGATCACAGGACCAAACTCCTGGAAGTTCTGGCCGCCCTTCTCGTAGACGCAGCCCACCTCAAAGGGTGGCAACTCAACGCCACGGCTGCCCCTCGCGGCTGGGGGCCCCCAGCGCTGGTAGCGGCCATGGCAGGTCCAAGGCACACAGGCGTTGTTGTCAGTGACCAACTTGAAGACCTTCGCCTGATTTTCGCTGCGCCAAGCAGGACAGCGAGCCACAGAAACAGCTACCAAAGATAGAATTAACTTCATTTAGAAGGCTTAGTTGAATATAAGGTCGTGAACATTGCAAAAGATTTATATGGTTTAATTTGGATCAATCGAAGTAGAAAGGCAATAGATTCACCAGTACAATGGTAAATGAATATGATAGCAGGTTTCGAAGGCCGATTACTAGCCCATGGTTTGGTTTTAATAAACGGTTTTGGCTTTATCAATAGAATTAGCGGGGTTGGGTTTGTAAACGAGATCCTTTGTCAAACCCACGTGAAGCTGTCCAAAAGCGGTGGTTTCCTGCTATACCCTTTGGTAAACTAACATGGCAATGGAGAATCCATCATTTATAGCTGCTTTCCCAGGGTTTTCTTGGAAAAATGGTGATTTTCCGTTGCTACGTTCGTTTACCAGAGGGTAATGAGCCTTGTGCCAACGGCTTCCCTGCTACCATGGCCAGTGCCCCAGGGCGCCGACCTTCGTGACGATTCGCGCCCGATCCGTCTTCTCTGCCACCTGAACAGCCGACAACATGGGGATCAGCGGTGCCCAGCAAGTGGTGAGTCAGTAACCATGGCTAGATCCATTGTTGGGGTAGAAACAATGGTTAGTATCATTGATGAATAGGATTTAGCCATGGTTACTTTCACCACTAGCTATATCTTCAATGATATAGTCCTATTCATCAAATGGTTGTAGATATACAAACAACCATATATTGATAACACATAGTCATGGATAGTTTCTACTAACTTCAGGTGATACAGTCTACAAAACCTGTAGTCACTAACCAGTGTTTCTACCCAACTAGCAAGTGTTAACCAACAATCCCCAGCTGGTTACAGCTCACCGTGACAAGGCGCCATGCTCCTCCAGCAGCCCCACCTTCTCCAGCATTTGGATCAAGGCGTAGGTGATGGTCATCCCTGGAAATCGCTCCTTCCCGCGGTGGGTGCGGGGCTGCGAGTGGCCGCCCAAGCGGGCCACCAGTGACAGGTCCAAGTTGAACTTCTCGACCAACCAGTCCTGAGGCAGAACGCTGGCTGGGGAAGGTTGAGATGGAAATGGGTCATACAGTAACCATCAACTTGATTCGGTGGTTTCTCAGAATAGGGGACCCAAAAAATGGCTGGTTTACTACTATATATGGTTAATAATGGATGATTTGGATGGTTCCCTATTTTGAGAAACACCCTTATGAGGATAATAACCAACGCTAACGAGGAAAACCATAGTTTATCATGGTACACCAGGGAAATGGGCCAATATTAACCATTGGATTGATAGTTCATAGTGGTTTAGATGGTCATTGTTAAATATTAGCCAATATCTGGTGGATTGGTTAGATCAACTACTAGTTCATTATCATAAATTCATCAATATAGATGATAGTAATACGGGTGAATATTACTTACCATTAGTACTGATAGTTCATAGTGGTTTGAATCGTTAATCATGTTTAATATTGATAATGGTTTATAATAGTTTATGTGGTAAGTCAGTGTTAACACTAATTAATATTCAGGCCACTTACTTCCTAGAAGCAGTTGGCAACCAATTGAGAAAAGTGATGACAAGAACGGTATATGCAACGACCAAAGGAGATTGGCAACATAATCAGTTGGACAACAGGTGTGACGTGTGAGGCAGTTGTATTGTGACAAGACTTGTCTCAGGTGGGACTTTGACCTAAAGGAGGGGTGCACTCCAGGGCAAGTCGGTATACAATCAGGATATCAGTTGTGGATATTTATGGTACACAGAACTGGCAGCTACTTGAGTACCATAACCATCCATTACTGATAAATCATACTGTAGACAACTACCTACCAGTTTTGGTGCCTCACTCATTCACTGGCATGATGAATAACCAACATTTACATACCATGGAGTTTTTACGGTGTCCGATACCCCTATCAGCTACTAATCACTAATCAACCATCACAAACAATCAGATAGCGCATCGCGTCTCAGTTCAGACTGTCTTTTCGGATGGCACTTTCAAGTTGTGAAGCGTTCAACTTTCCCTTTTTTCCCCAAACAAGGTGTGCACTGAAAGGGTTCTTTTTGGTAATATTCACGGCCCTGCTTGAGGTCTCTTGCTTGGAAAATGTTCATGATTGAAACACTGAGTTGAAGTTGTGGTTCACAAAGTATGGCATAAGTGAGGCTGTTAAGGTGATGATCACCTTGACCTTCAATACCAGCCATTCTCCTTGACATTTCTGTTGATCGACCATTGTTGTCAAGAATGTTAAATCGGTGGTGGGCCTGATGGTCACAAGCGATTGTGTTAAGCCCTATCCATCATTTGATTCATGGGTCTCCTGGTTTGATGATGGTGAATATCTGATTTATAGCCAATAAGAATGAATAAAAAAGACTATATTACCATCATCTTGCCAGAATGAACGATGACAAAACCATCACTATGCATCATTCAACCATCAGCATGTAGTAAACCATAGCTACACCAGGCTTAAACGATCGTTTCACCATCATCCACCATCAGTATCCATCATCTAACCATCGTTAAACCATACACCATACTTCAGCACACTCAAAACATAGTTAAACTCTGCTTTAAACCCATCATTACCTATGGTAAAACCATCATTTTCCATGGTAAAACCCATCATTACCCATGGATTTTCCAAGGGTAAGCCATCTCAACCCATCATTTGGATTGGTAAATCCCTGGCGAGCTGCCACATCGTCGGCGCTGTTGTCGCACAGGAGCCTGGGCTCTCAGGCCAGCCGGGGAACCATGGGTTAGTCATGGGTGACGGTGAGTTATGGTTGGTAAATTCTCCGTGACTAAGCCATGAAAGTGGCATGAACTATAGAGTTGTGTCCCTGAATCATCACTATGCTTGATAGACAATCATTTATAGATAAATGCTAGGTAAATGTTAGATAATGATAATGATGCTCGGTTTCAAGATGGTTGAGAATGGTCAACACTGGTTGGTCGCACCTTGAAAAAAGGGTGCCATGTGTGCCTCATAGTAGTTAAGTAGTTGGTGCCCGTTCCACAGACGGACGCGTAACTTTCTGCACATTGACGTTTCTGACATGTTGTAATGGTGTTTTCTTGCGTGCGTGTGGGCACCTGTGTTAACGTCCGGTGACTACTGCGCACGGAGCATGACCTTTCTGACATGTTGTAATGGTGTTTTCTTGCGTGCGTGTGGGCACCTGTGTTAACGTTCGGTGACGACTGCGTACGGAGCATGACGTTTCTGACATATTGTAATGGTGTTTTCTTGCGTGCGTGTGGGCACCTGTGTTAACGTTCGCTGACGACTGCGTACAGAGCATGACTTTTCTGACATGTTGTAATGGTGTTTTCTTGCGTGCGTGTGGGCACCTGTGTTAACGTTCGGTGACGACTGCGTACGGAGCATGACGTCTCTGACATTTTGTAATGGTGTTTTCTTGCGTGCGTGTGGGCACCTGTGTTAACGTCCGGCGACGACTGCGTACGGGGCATGACGTTTCTGGAATGTTGTAATGGTGTTTTCTTGCGTGCGTGCGGGCACCTGTGTTAACGTTCGGTGACGACTGCGCACGGAACATGACGTTTCTGACATGTTGTGGTGGAACGGGCCTTCTTTATAATAAGCAGGGCATGTAACATGGTTTATGCGTTATCACGTGCCTTATAGTTCTGTCTCAGACCTCTGCTCTTCCAATGGGTGTGGCGCCAAACTCTGCCACCTCTGACACCTGTTCAGTTCATGGACGCTCTGAAAGACGTTCTAGCATGTTGACGAAATGTGCACCGAAAAAAGTAGTTTCGGCAGAGGCCATTTTGGGGTCTGTCAACGAGTACAACCAGAAACATATGTAAAACGTGTGAGATTTGTTTCATGCACAGATGAGAATGATGAGAAAAATACACGGCCGTCTATGGAACGGGAACCTAGTTAGTCAGGGTACTCCGGAAATCCATGTGCAATAGTTTGAGCAATTATGTCCTATTTAGCAACCAGGTTCATAACCTCCCAACATAAACAGCTGAGCCCTTCCACATATGTCGGAGCCCCGCTAGCCATGTTCAGACTAGCTGGTATGACCAGAAAATGTTGGGTTGTAGGTCGCCAACCTGCAGCCTGGCTCTGGTGTCTGGTTGGGGGTGTGGGAGGGGTGCGGGCATGACCATTACCGGTACATGTTTGGCCTGTAGGTTGCCAACCTGCAGTTTCTGCCAGAATCACTTCGCCTATGGTGTCTGGTGACGGTGGAAGGCTGACACATGACCAGAAAATGTTGGGTTGTAGGTTGCCAACCTGCAGCCTAGCTGTGGTGTCTAGCTGGGGTAACGGGAGGGCAGCGGGCATCGCAGAACATGTTTGGGCCTGTAGCTTTCCAACCTGCAGTATGACATCTTGGACCCGTGCAGGTGTCTGGGGTCAGCCTTGCATAGTGAAGAAGGAATTCATCAACGAAACAACCAACCATGAAAGTCGTCATGGCAGCCATCATTAACCATCATTGATCAATTACCAGCTAAGCATTAAGCGTCAGCTTTAAAATTGATAATGTCCAATACACCATTCATCCTTTACAAGTTATCATCAACCATCATCAATCATCATCAACCATCAATCATGATAATGAATCACTACCAGCCATTGTCCATTTCCAACCATCACTAATCAGCATCATACTTGCTCAATTCCAGTTTTCATCACCAACCACCATCCCCCGCATCCCCAATCATCAACCCATCATTGACCTTGGCAGCTGAACGAACCCAACCCCCTGTCCCTGTACCAGTCCCGCCATTCTGTGTGCTTAGCAACTTGGCTAGCTCCGGCTTCTTTGCTCCACCCTTCAGGGTGTCCTATCAGCGCTGAGCAATACAGCTCGTCATTGGTCACCAACTGAGTCGTGGAACAACTGAGTAGTGGCACTTAACGGTGGTGAACCATGGCGAATTTAATGTTTAATGGTAGGTATAGCATATATGGCAGCTATGAGTGTTTCATGGTTACTGATGGGATCTGATGGGTAAACGATGGCTTGCCATGGTTGATGAATGAATGTTCATTGGTTGGGTGTTGTTAATGATTGAGTAATGATGGGTTATAGCTGGATATGGGACAACCCAACAGTTGGACGGACCGTGCCTCGTCACTTTTGGTTCACAGCCAGGGGATCGGCACCGACAGCCACTACCAGTGATGTGATGGGCATAGCTGTGCCCACCCAGGCGCTCGCGTCGCTCCCCACGCTCCCAAGCGCTTCACTCCTGTGTGAAGATGTCGGCATTGTCAGGAAAGCCCTTGGCTTTCTTGGTCTTGGTGCCTGCCGTGGTTGGCGTGGCATGGCTCTATGCCAAGGTTGGGCAGGAAGTGGTTCACCAAAATCCTTCGGTGATGACCCCAGGAGATTCTGAGTAGATCATGATGCCGTTCTGCGACTGGTCACTTTTGGGGGGCCAAGATTGCTATTTCTCGCAGGACTCGGTGTAGGTGCACTTTTTTTTGGAGAAACGAGAAATCTATATTGGTGCAAAACAGGTTGGTTGCATGCTGGATATTCTTGAGCGGGTCGTTGATACCATTTTTGAGTCAAACGTCAGGCTCCTTACATCCAATTGATTGGAAACGGATGCTGCTGAAGCATCGATTCCTCTAGTCATCGCAGCAACTCTTGAGCCAGCTACTACCTGATGAAACTTTGTGTTGGTTTCTCAAGTCATAGGGGACCCCTCCGCTGTCATCCTTTTTTTTACCATTTATAGTAAATAGTAATAAACCAGCGATAACTTTGGGGTCCCCCATGGCTTGAGAAACTACACCAAATGGTCACTACAATTCGAGTGGGGGTCACTGGCCGCCCAGTCACGCTGCAGGGTGCCGTGCCTGCGCCATTGATTCCGCTGGTGGCTTTCGTGCTGTTGCCACCGCAGAAAGAACTCTTGTCCTCCGCGCGATAAGGGCACATGTCTGGAGGTAGTGTGAGATCCTAATATGGTGGTTTCTCAAAAAATGGTTGGTTCATTACTACAAATGGTTGATATAAAGGATGATTTGGGGGGTCCCCTATTTTGAGAAAGGCCCATATTGATAGCCAGATTTGATGGTAGATCACTGCCGATTTTTGTGGCAATTTTGACACGGGAGGCAGCACAGGACCACTTGAGTTGTTGCTGATTGTTTGTTACATTAGTCAGGTTGCAATGGGGTATATGTAAGGTGTTGCTGATTGTTTGAATGACCCATTTTATCGGTTATAATTTAATTAGTGATGATACTCATTTAGCAGCTGTTATATAACTATATAATGGATATAGCAACCCTTAATCAATGTAGGTGGGGTTCTTCATAGCTGGTGGTAAACCCAAAGTTATGGTTGGTTTATTACTACAAGTGGTTGATATAAAAGATGATTTGGGGGGTCCCCTATTTTGGGAAACCACCCAGTCAGCTTATAATGATAAGAATGTAAGAAATTGTTTGTTACATTCACCACAATAACCATTGTAAGTAGTTCAGCCGTGATCGATTGCTGCAACCAATTGTAATCATACCAATGATATGGTGGCTTCTCAAAATAGGGGTACCGGGTACCTTTAAATCATCATTTATTGACCCTTTATAATGATAAACCAACCATTTTGGGGGTCGCCTGTTTGCAGAAACACACACAAAAACCATTATCAACCCCTGTTTCCCATCATTCACAACCATGAATAAGCATTCATAATCATCACCCACGATCAACCCCATATTGATATCAAGCAGTTTCAAACCATCATATCCACCTATCAGCCATCACACCAGCACCTGATCAGCAACGCGGGTCCAGCAGAACCACACGGCCGCCGTTCTCCACTACAGTGTTGGCTGCAGACATGCCTGGTGCATCCCCAGCTATGCCGTGGGAGTTTGAGTCAATGATCTGCAAGAAACAGTGGTTACCCTCTGCTAAACTAACCTGGCAAAGGAAAATCGTCAGTTCTTGACAGAGACCCTGGAAAATCAGCTATTTCTATGGTGGATTTTCGATCGCCTGGTTGATTTACCAGAGGGTAATGGTTCATTGATCATCTGACCAACCAATGTCTGTATTGGTTACAGTCAAGGGACCACTACCACTAGAAATGATCTGCTGGACAAAAAATGAATGGCAATTGCGGGATGTCACAACATGTGCTTTGTGACAATCAGTTGATCATGATCAGAAATAGCGCCACATGATGGTATGTTGATTGGATATCAATCTACTGAGAAATAGCGTTGCCAAGATTTAAAACAAGTGCCACATTGTTCCAGCCGGTTGTGGGTATACCCAACCACCAGCTGCTAGAGAACCCACCCAGTATTGGGAACAGCATCCGCCATGAAATTTTACTTGACGAATTACCGTTGATATCGGATTGGCATAATTCATCAAGAACAGTGAACAACAACTGCTGGATGTGGCCATCAACACCCGCCAAAGCACAATGAGTTTGTCATAGCAATGACATCGCAAGCCATAGCAACAGCGCCCCTGGGGCGGGATTCCCTTTCCGTTGAGATTTCCTCGGCGAATCTCAGCTGGCTGTGGGTCAAAACCCCGTACCCCTGGTTCCCCATCATTAACCATTGTTTTCCTTATAGTTTTGTTGGTCATTATTCACCGTTATTGGTTGATTAATATTGACCCATAGCCAGCTGGCAAATGGTAGATCAACTCAGTGAGAGTCATCAGTGACACACCACCGTGTCAGGGTGGCGGCGAGCTTATGACTGGCACCTCATCGTGGACCGCCCAGCGACCAAGACTATATAACCATGTTTCACTATATGGGCGTTTCTCAAGTCGCGGCGGTACCCCACAAACATCATCCAATATCAACCATGTATAGCAATGAATCAACCATTGTTTGGGGGTCCCTATGGCTTGAGAAACCCCCAACCACTATCAACCCCTGAAATTTGCCACCATTCACAACCATGAAAATAAGCATTCATCATCATCAATCATCATCCGTCATCAATCAATCAATCAATCAATCAATCAATCAATCAATCAATCAATCAATCAATCAATCAATCAATCAATCAATCAATCAATCAATCAATCAATCAATCCATCATCCATCACCTCTTCTCCACCTTTTTCCACCACTAACCACCATCACCACCAACCAACTTACGTGCGCAGGGCGCTTCATCCCTGGCGCGTTTTGCTCGATCCTCCCCAGGTCCCCGCCTCCCAGGCCCCCGCCCACCACAATGGCTTGGCTCGTTGGAAAAGTGGCCATGGCTCTCGATGTGCTCGGAACGAACGAGCCGCCTTAGCTCGGCGAGCAACGCGACGCGAAGCTGGTGATGCGCGCTTCATTCAAGCGATGGTTAAGGCATGGTGCGGTGATGGTGAAATGGTGCTTAAATGAGTTTAATAACGGTGAAGGGATGAATGATAGCATGATGATATTTCAAGGGATTTGAAGGTGAGAATGATCCGGATGGCTATGAATAAGAATGAGTATTTCATGAATAGGTGATCCCTGACTTGATGATGGGTATTGAATAAATCCGTGATGGTCATTTGCCAAGGGGTATATCGTTGTTTTGGCTAATTGGTAATGATTCAATGATGGTGATGGTCATTTCATAATGGGTGATAATGGGTGATGGTGGGTGATGGTTCTCTCATAGCTCTAGGGTAATAGGATTCCCCATATTGAACAACCTTGAATTTAGGTCTAATTGATGGATAATGATGGTTCATAATCAAAACGGTTCATGACGGTTGATAATGGTTTATGGTGGCTATTCAAACCATGCAGGGTTAACGATGGCTAATGATGTAGGTGTTCTTCTTGGCTGAGATCATTCCCATACAAAAAGGGCCCCAAGCGAACAAAAGCGTTGGATAACAGCACTGGTTGGTGGTTTCAACCCCTATGGAAAATATTGGTCGGTCAACCCACCATTTGTTTATACTTGCCAGAGAAAATCAAACATGTTTCAAACCACCAACAAGAGCACCACGTCTTCCTACCTAGTCAAATGGCTGACCAACTCGAAACACTTGGGGTCCGCAGCCTTGTTAATCAGGAGGCGGGAGCCATCACCATGGGCCAAAGCATTCTAGTGGCTTATTGAGCAACTTACAAATGGGCATATAAAGCGGATAAATTGCTCGAGTAACGCGAACAACTTGGGATATGAACACACTTAAATCATCAAGCAAGCCAAAAGCTAAGTTGTATGAAGCGGGAATATGACTCTTACTCACACAATCGTGACACCGCTGATATGCTCTCAGTACATAAATGATGGTTCGCCATGGTTGCTGTGACCCACTCTTAATCATAGTCATGTACACACCTGTGACATGCAAGAGAGATATTCAATTGGCTAAACGGTTTGCCAGGGTTGTCCTGCACGGGTTGTACTTAAGTACATTGCGAACGGAAGTTTTCGCCAACGAAATTTCATCATTTCAGGACACACTTAGTTGTGTAGATCCTCGGATGTGTTCATAATACTGCATCTACCAGGTGGGCCTCCAGCAGTGAGAAGTTGGGTTAGTTCAACCCCTATAACTGGTAGTGAACCCTAGTTTGGGATTTCTCAAACTAGGGGCCCAAAAAAATCATTGGTTTGTTATTAAACGTGATTACAAAAAGGATGACTTGGGGGGTCCCCTATTTTAAGAAACCACCAGTTAATTAGTTTTGAATCAACAGCAATAGCTGATGAAACAGGGTAAAATTAGATCACCCCTTGTGCCACGTGCCACGGCAAGGAACCTGACTTCGGAGGGTTCCCAAAAATTGGCTGCGCCGGTCTTCTGCCTTTTTGTTGAACAAAACGGCTGCAGTCCCAGCCGTAAAATGGACGCTGCGTGGCCCTGAAAACCAGACTTGCCTCCACATGATGATCATCCCCTGCAAACCACCTCCGATGAGGTTCTGAATGTGTTCATAACTTGAGGGTACTAGCAGATCGCGAATATGAAACAACCAGTAGTTGACCCAGGTTGCTAAGTGGAGAAATCAATATCATAACCCTGGGGCAAGTAGTTTGTATTCACCAACCTTGAATCTAGGTCTTATTAATTGAATATTGCTGGCGTCAGGGGAGATTCCGATCAGCTTCATCATGAATTCCTGGTGAATTTACTTCAAAGATTGGTGTTTTCTTTTCTTCAAATCTCCCACTGGTCAATCTACACATCGCTGCAAGGGCCGATGAGAGGGCTCACAACATAAACCCAGAAGGTGACAAGTGTTCGCCCTTCTGTCAATTTGTAGGCCAGCTTCAACGGCTCTTAGCCACCATGAACCAAAAATGAATGTCTTCATCTTGGGTTCAGCTGTGATTGATCACGGTGAGAATCCCGCCCCAAGATCAAGGGATGTAACCATCATGATATTGACCATTCCTTGCCGACATGAGGCATCATCAACATCTACCAATCTTGACCATTCATAGAAAACCGCGATTGTTTGCCCCGGGCTTCACCAACCCCCTCTTGACCATTGGCCCTTCACTAGCACTGGCAAAGAGTTGCTTCTTATAATGATTGTCATGTTGTTTCCATATAGCTACAGTTCCTTCTCCATATTTTTTCCCCTTGGTGCGGCCGGGATGTCTTTCCTATAAAACCATGAGCCCGCGCCCACCAAAAATTTAGGAGAACCCCCAAGGATGATCATTATGGCTGCATGCAATGGAAGCGTGTTGCTTCTTATTGATACTCTAAAGTTGTAATTGTTGCTGTCATAGCCAGTTTTGAACCAGTCATTCATCATTTCTGTTGCTTCTTAACTATCACAAGCTGCACAACTAGGCAGCTATGATGAGCCTGGTTGCGTTCATTACGTGCCAATGTCTGGCCCACAGATCAGCAGCTCTGGTAAAAAAAATCCACGGAACACCAATAGGGTGACCATTCCAGCACTGCAACAAGGCAGCCAACAATCAGCGACTTGGTGCTCTGGATCCCAACATGCAAAAACTTCAAGGGCTGGCTGGTGGATCTAGGGTCTTGGTGTTCATCCATCAAACCCCCAAAAATATGTTTAAACAATCTCCGAAGTTTGTGGCTGAAAACCAGATATGCAAAAAAATCCATGATAGTAGTTTTTTTGCACCAACTTTCCCTAGTGGCAACCTTCATTGGCGCATCATATCCAACCATAGATCGGTCATGCTCGCATTGAACTCCTCTGGTTCCCTAGATCAAAAGCTGGCATCATCATCGCAGCCGCGCGACTTGAGATTTTTGAGGACCTAGCTGCTGTACAATGTCGTGAGTTGGAGCCGAACCGTCCCTGGAAGTCTTGCAGGATCCAACGACGGAAACCTTTCGTGCTAATCTCTCGTTAGAAGTCTTCGTCTTTCTCTTCGCACCAAAATGCTGGGATGAAAAAATAGGTCCCATGCTTTTGTAAGACACGTGGAGTACCTCGCTAAACTGCATTGAACAGCAAAAACATCGATAGCCCTCCTCCGGCTTAATCTGTCGAAGTATGAACCTGGTATCCTGATCTTCACTGGCACGCATATCCTGATCTGCCTAGTATCGTCCCATTTTCACACTGCTAAAATGACAACATCACAGGAAGGTTGCTAAACTTCACAATGTCAACAAAAGTGACGTATCCTGGATGCCGTATCCTACCATTAACAATCACACTACGGACAATAGAGAGTCTTAAAGTCACAACAAGGATGAGGATACACCACCTCGAACGCTCACCCTCCAACCATGGAGATCTGAGCTAGGCCGCGTACCTGGCAATCAACCCCTTGGTAAAGCCGTGTTGTTGGGGGGTCGTCACCTCTAGTTACAAGCATAGAAGGCCCATGACTATAGTGCTGTAGTCCAAGGTTCGATCAATCCATCGATTTGCCAAGTCTCCAGGCCTTTCCCCAATGATTGGCGAGTCCCGAAATCATATGGCGATGGGTCAAGCAGTTAACCAACAATAATGGGGGATAATGACCAACGATGGGGGAACCAGGGGAACCAGGGGTACAGGGTTTTGACCCACAGCTACATGTCGGAAAGTCTGGCAGTGCAATCTTACAGTTCATGATGATGGCAGGTGTGCCCGGTACCCCATGGTGAGATATGTCCAACCATCAATTTGTTGGCTCCGATAGCGCATTATGACATCCAGGAACGATCTAACAGCACCGCACGAGCGTTTCCAGCTAGTTCCGGTTTGCGGCGGCGCCGCAGTTCCGTTGTTTCCCGGTTTGGGTGGTGACTGTGATGACTAGAAGTGGGTGACTTCATGGCTCATATCCCAGAATGGTTAGTGACTGATCATGGTACTGTAACTACAATTGTTGGTTAGTGATGGTATTAGCTAACATGTGCTAACAGTTGATTAGTGATCCTTCGTGACCGTTCTTAATCCAATAGTGACTAAATAGCTACTGACAACGCTTGGTAACTACCAGTGTTGGCTTTCTCCTCATTTCCTTGAGTAGCAATTGTTGTTATTGCTGGTGAAGCGCTGATTGGTGGCTAAAGCCCGTGGCAAAAATGATCAATGGTCAATTAGACAATCATCCCCCCATCCTACCCTTCCAGTTTACTTTCACATAGGTAACCAGCTGGATTTATATTATTGTTGTTTCGGGTTTACCGAGTAGGGCCAGGCATGAAAACAAAACATCCCTCATAAAACACACCCATCAGCTGTTTACGATCAATCGTCCAGGCTGATTCCTTGAGAAGAGCGGCTGACTTTGAAAGGCAAAATCCATGTCAAGCGAAAGATAGCTCAAAGTCTAACTGTACAGCTGAATCCCAACAAGTCACAGCGCGAGCAAACTACCGTTCGTCGCATCCATTCTTCTTGTTGTCTGTTGTCACCCTGCCACCCTCGAAACAGCGGTGGTGCAACGTCCGCACAGACACTGGTCCGCGGACCAGACAGCGGAACGATTGAGCAGAACGCTCCTCAGAGAATGCATGGCACATCCCTGGAATGGGCACACAGCCACAGGGATGCCGTGCAAAACTGCAGCTGTTTTAGGGGAAGATTGATTCTCCCTCAAAGGATTGGGCACCCCAAGTTCCGAAGATTGCTTGCTGATGATTCTTCTGGAAGTACTTGGTACCACAACTGGCGGTGTGTAGGCTGTGAGGGCCCCCCACTGGGGGAAAAGGCTAGACACGGCGCGCGCTTCTGCAGCTGGGGTTCTGTTCGGACGGCAACCCTCTGCAACGGCTACGCTCAGTAGATACAGGGAAGAGGCAAACTAAACATGAGAGACCCTATACAATCTTGTAGAGCCTGTAGTTGCAGTACCCTGTAAAATCATAGGTCCACCGTGTCATGATAGAATATACTCTGCGGATGATCTCGGCCTATGCTCTTCAAAAGGGACACTTCAAAGGAATGTCTTGGGAGCTCATGATTCAGACTGTGCGACTGATCCATTGAAGGTGAATTTCCTGGTGGAATCAATGTGACTTGATGAGCCCTTCTGGTTGTCCTCGTTGGTGGAGCTCATCAACCAGCTGATAGTGGCTACTGCTCAACCAGGCTCAACATGGCTGATCATCAACCCGGCCACCCCACAATCCCTGGACACCTGGCCGTGTCCAGCTTGCCATGGTGCTCCCAACCGTCCCCAGTCATGATCATTCACAGGGAAACCCACCGGCTTTGGGGTACACCGGGTACACCAGTTGTGGGGGCACGTCGTTTATGGACAAACTCACATGGGTAGACCACCACTCAAGTCTGGAACTAGGTCCACGCAGCGTAGACGGGCATGATGTCATTTGGCTACTTGAGGGTTTGCTGTGTTCATTCATGCTCCACGCATCATCTCTGACAGCAATGTGTTTTGTCATTTGGTCTCAGTTTTTAGAGGTCTTCAACAGACATCGCAACTTGGCCGATCACACGCTGTCATGGAACCTTGATGTTGTCGCCACACCCACTGCATCACCATTTCGGAAACTACTAGAGAAAGCAGCGTGTGACCATCCACCCACCCCAACCCACCCCGAGGCAACATGCTTCGCGTATACATTCCGCACATGTTCCATGGACGTTCACAAGACCAAAAACATTCAAAAACGACCAAAGAGCTTATTGCGCACGGCTAGGGATGTCAAAGATTGGTCAAAGAATCTTGACCTCCCCAAGAGATGTCAGCTTTTCACAATGACCAAAAAGCTTAAAAACACCACACCCGTCTACGCGGCGTGTGCCAACACTGGCTGGGAGTAGCTGTTATTCCACTTGTCCTACTCCCAGGGCTGCGCCAGCATCCAACATCCAATTCTGCGGTAATAATACGGATCATACCAATCGTTAATAACTACTACAACATCAACAATAATAACAAATAGCTAATAACAAATAACAAATAATTAGTTAATAACAAATAGTTAACAAATAGTTGCATCATACAATCGTCAATAACAAATAATTGACATCAACAATTGCAGTAACTAGATGTCATTGATCAATATCAAATATGATACATTAGCCATAACGCCAACCGTACTGTTTACCATGATGAACCAATCATTTGCACATATTACATTTACAGAGAGAGAGAGAGAGACATAGATTTATACTTATATAGACATATGAAAAGATACATGTACATGGTTACACGTTCAAATGTTCGATGTAGATTGCCTACTTCGGGTGCAATCCCAAGGTCGCCCCTGATTTCAGAGCCCTGCCGGCGAAACGCGCAGATCGGATCCGAACGCAGATGCGCTCAGCAGCGCGAACGAGCTCGAAACGGTAGCGATCGATTTCGGTGCCGAAACGCGGCACCAGCGACGGTGCCGGGACGCCTCAGCTGGGCACCATCCTCCACTGTTTTTTCTCGTCGCGGAGAAACAGATCACTGTGGCTCTTCAAGATCTCTTCCATAGCTGCCTAGCGGTGACATGGACACCAAGATGCAGCTTTTTAAATGGACCATGTGACTATCGGAAACCTGAAACTCTGCAATGGGATCTGGATCAACTTGGACTGGCAGGTGCAATCATGTCCTGCCAAAGTATGTCTACATAGGTGCAATCATGTGTCCATAAGACAACGCCATGTCATGTCATGTCATGTCATATCATATCATATCATATCATGTCATATCATATCATACCATATCATATCATATCGTATCATATATCATGCAATGTCATATCACAGCATCTTCGATATCATGATGACATCCATGTGATGGTTAACAGATAAGGACCAACCATAGCGATGGTTAATATGATATATAACTCGTTAGGAGAACCATAGGATTGAGAATGGTTTGTAGGAATCGTACAAGATCAACAATGGCTGCTAATATCTATGAACTCTATGACTCTATGAACCAGTCATTGTCCATAGCTGCGTCGCCCCGCCGCATCCCATTTATCACTATCACTTCTGGATCTTGCGGGAGGGCTCCGCATGGTGCTTGGTGGACGTACAGCAATGCTTGGACAATTCAATTGGATCACCACGATTAATCCATCATGATATTACCCCATGATGAAAAACACCACTATTACTGGAAACACGACTGACTACAAGCATGAAACAAGCTCGGATGATGCAACACTGCCATCATTACCAGCTAAACTGCTGTGTTCACTCTTTCAATGTTCGCCAAATCCAGAGTTCATCCAAGAAATGCTGCTCTCACACTCTGACTAAAGCTGCAATGTCATGCAATTCAATGAGTGGTTTGCTCCTTCCGCAAGGCCTCCATGCAGAATCGAGCACAAACTGCACCCAGGATAGCAACTTTGTACAGCGTTGAAGCCTTCAGTCTACCACTTCTGAATCCAAAATTGCCAGCTCTTTTGCCTGAAGCCTATCAAACAATTTGTGTGTCTAGGGTCAGTTGTCCTAGTTTGTGATCAGGCCAAGATGCAGACACTCTGTTGGACAGTGCAGCAAGCCACTATTTTCTATTTTCACGGACGAGCATGCAATAAATTAGACGAATCATCTGGACGAAACAAGGGTCATAGTCATGGAGTAAACTCGCACACGACTGACCCGAAGCGAATTGATAGAGCGTTCTAATCAGCCATGATGAACGAAAACAGAGTCAAATCACCCTCTGTCGACCAACATGGAAGCACAAGCCAAACGGCAAACACTACTGGGCAAGACCAACAGTTCCAGGCTCTGATTGAAGCCCTCGCCCAGGGTCAAAGTTTGCAGGTTGCTCGGCAAGGTAACCCCATCAAGGCTCTGATTAAATCTTCTCCCAAAATTCAAAGTTTGCAGGTTGCTCGGCAACTTGACCCGATCAAGGCTGCGGTTGAAGTCAGAGCCAAGAGTCAAAGTTCTCAGGTTACCGGGCAGGGTGACCCGATCGAGGCTCCGGTTGAAAAACATATCACCAAAAGTCAAAGTTTGCAGGTTGCTCGGTAAGATGACCCGATCAAGGCTCTGCCTAAATTCCCAACCGAGAGTCAAGGTTTGCAGGTTGCTCGGCAAGGTCACCTGATCAAGGCTCTGGTTGAATTGCTTGCCCAAAATCAAAGTGTGCAGGTTGCTCGGCAAGGGCACCCGATCAAGTCTCTGGTTGAAGTCAGAGCCAAGAGTCAAAGTTTGCAGGTTGCTCGGCAAGGTCACCCGATCAAGGCTCTGGTTGAATCGAACGCCAAAAGTCAAAGTTTGAAGGTTGCTCGGCAAGCTGACTCGATCAAGGCTCTGGTTGAAGTCCCCCTCAAAAGTCAAAGTCTGCAGGTTGCTGGGCAAGATGACCCGATCAAGGCTCTGATTGAATTTGAAGCCAAAATGCAAAGCTTGCAGATTGCTCGGCAAGGTGGCCTGATCAAGGCTCTGCCTAAATTCCCAACCGAGAGTCAAGGTTTGCAGGTTGCTCGGCAAGGTCACCTGATCAAGGCTCTGGTTGAATTGTTTGCCCAAAATCAAAGTTTGCAGGTTGCTCGGAAAGGTGACCCGGTCCAGGCTCTGGTTGAATTCCTCGCCCAGGGTCAAAGTTTGCAGGTTTCTCAGCAAAGTGACCCGAGCGAGGCTATGGTTAAATTCCTTGCCAAAAGTCAGAGTTTGAAGGTTGCTGGGCAAGGTTACCTCATCGAACCCATTGCCAAGAGTCAAAGTTTGCAGGGTGCTCGGCAACATGACCCGATCAAGGCTCTGGTTGAATCCACGGCCAAAAGTCAAAGTTTGCAGGTTGCTCGGTAAGGTGACCTGATCGAGGCTCTGGTTGAATGCATCGCCTAAAGTCAAAGTTTGCAGGTTGCTGGGAAAAGATACTCCATCAAGGCTTTGGTTGAATCTGCCGCCCAAAGTCAAATTTTGCAGGTTGCTGGGCAAGGTCACCCGATCAAGGCTCTTGTTCCAATCCCGGCCAAAAGTCAAAGTTTGCAGGTTGCTTGGCAAGGCGACTTGATCAAGGCTCTGGTTGAATCTATTGCCAAAAGTCAAAGTTTGCAGGTTGCGTGGCAGGATCACCCGATCAAGGCTCTCGTTCCAATCCCGGCCAAAAGTCAAAGTTTCCAGCGTTCGGGGAAGGTACTGCAACATGTCAATGTCAATATCTTGTACACCTGCTAGCTGGGTCATGCCTTCCAGTGCTATCTCTGCGTCAGTAACCAGGAATCCTTGGACAAATCTCCATGCTGCAACTACATCTGTGGGAATGTATGTGCAGGACAGTGTGGCAACTTCACTCTCTATGCCTATGCCTTGCTCCTGCAGTGTCTGGCGTAGGATCACGGGCGAACAGTTGTATTGGAGAGTGGGCTTTGCACCTCTCTTTGGGGGAAGCTGCCTTGACACCATACGAAGCACTTCCATTGCCAATGTGGAACGGCAAAGGCTCAAGATGATCTCTTGGCCATTCAGGCAGACCACACGAAGCTCGATCAGCATGCGGTCAGCAGATTCATAGCCACCACCTCTGTCAGTGTCCATGTGAACAAACTTTGAGCGCAGCTGGCAGTATCTCAAATTCGGACACTAGAGCAGCAGGTGAGTGACAGCCGCACTTATGGTTCATCGCCAACAAGCGACCTCCCACAATGGGACAACCACTAAACAACAAACCAGAACCTGTTGGGTTTGAAGAAAAATGATTATAAAACATTGGTATTCACAGAGGCTTCTTAGAAGACAGAGATCTAAAGTTTGTGGTTTTAGAGCAAAACTAATGTGCTCAAAAATGATTAGCGGCGATGAACCAGCTTGGTGTGATTTTCTTTGCTTCATGGGTAAGCAACCCACCAAGAGGATATCACCACCAAAGGTTGATCAAGGCATCCAAAGATCCTTCCTCTGAACCATGGCCCTGTTGGGCTGGAAATGGTTGACACTGTTGGGTATAGCATTTACGGCCTCAACGAGGTCACCGTGATCGAGAGATGGTGAAGACGCACCGCATTTCAGAATGGATCAACGGAGGCGATGGCATCGCGATGGCCAGCACATGCTGGTGGATTTATTGATGTTTGTGGAGCATGATGGAAATGGATCATGGACCATGACTACTACGATTGACATTCCCCTATTCACAGCAATATCACTCGGCACTTCACAATTTTTGCCATCAAAAAGAAACAATGTACAGAATTCCAACCAAATGAATCAAGCATCAAAAGGCAAATTCGAATCATCAATGACCAATCTCACAATCTCCACAAGAATTCAGATGCCAAATTTATAGTACCGCTTGGTGCGAAAAAAAGCTGCTGAAGATGCCAACCAACCAACCATGAGACCCAGGCCCCTGAGCCTTGGATTCGTTGGTCCAGAGATGCTCCAACTTTAGGACCTTCCACAAGGCCTCATGGCGGCGACCGGCGACCGTGCTGCAACGTGGGTACGCCTATGACTTGAGAAACAGCGGCTATGGATATTTTGTAGATTCCAGCGTATTGATCCAATCGGCAACTCAAGGATGATTGAGCATGATTAAGAATTGGGAACCGTTGTTGATTGTTGATGATCTTTGATCACCAACCTAATATTCAAAGGAAAAACTGATCATGAACCAGTATTTACTATCATCAACCATTATCAGCCATCATTACAGTACCCACTATCAACCAGCCAGTTGACCAGCTAATTGACCACTAACAACCGCTGCTAGAAGAGGTGATTCTTTGGATCATCAACCAGTATTTACTACTGTCAGCCATCATTAGCCATCATTACAGTATATAACCATGATCGACCAGCTGATTACCCAGAAAAAATTAACTACTTAACCACTCTTAGAGCATTCTTTAGATCATCAACCATCATTAACCACGATTAAAACACCGGTCTCCTTTTGAAGGCGCAAGGCTGCAGAAGTGGACCCGGATGATGAGTTCCATGAACCATTGACCCCCCTGGGATTCAACATGAGACAATGGTTGATCCATGAACTGGTAGATGAAATGCTGGTTACGCCATGGTTTCTGGATGTTTTTGGTTCATTGGTCGATGAAATAGTTGATCTAAGATTAAACAATGGTCGATCCATTGATGAACCCCCCGAGTGAAACAATGGGTTTGCGTCAAAAACCATGAAAGACACAGTGGCACCTTCGGAATCCCAGGGAGCTCAAGCATTGTGAACCTCTGCTAAGCAGCGCCCTCCGCTTCGGCTCATCCCAAGAAGATTGCCCTTCGCCAACTGAACCCCCCCGTACACAGGGGCATTGACCTCTCGCCCCAACCTAACACATGGTGGTGAATGAGCGCTAAAAATGCTGAATGACATGGGAGAACAGGAACCAACAATATCCAAAATAACCTCCGATAGCCAACACTCAAAGATGAGCAACAATAACCAAAGATACCCAACAACCCGTCTCAATCTATCATAGTAGTTGAGCAGTTGGATGTTGAAACACCCGGATTTCCACGGTCACACTACCGTTGGTGGTTGTCAGTAGCGCGGTCAACACATCAACTGCGGATCCGCCTTGGTAGTGGTGTCCTTCTTCTTCCGCAGGTGAGTCCGCAGAACAATTTCCACCGATTCCACCTTGCTGTCCTTCCTGCATGCACGGCCGCCAAACCCAGCACCAGGTCACTGCTGACACTGCTCGACAGCTGGTCGTGCAGGTATGAATCAAGCGCGGTGATTTCAACAACCTTTGCGTCATTTCACAACAGCTGTCATAGCTGTCGACTGGAAATTTTCCAGGACATGAACATGTCCAACACCAACACTTGGATGATCATCCCACTTGGCACCTAGTTACGAACCATGCGAGTGCCACCACTAAGATCACCATGGCTACAAAGCAGTTTCTAGCTGCGGTACGCGACCGAGTTCGGGTCCTCTTTGGCATCAACGGCTGCATGCCCGGCAACCCGTCGTTGGGATCCGGGAGCGGCGGCTGCGTCCACATGCCGCGACTCCAACGGTTGGAGGTCCGGGGACCAGATTGGATGCCTGGCGATCTGCTGATGATGACAGCTTGGCAAAGTTTAGTAGTTGATGTTTATTCATACTGTTGTTGTTGCTGCTGCTGATGATGACGATGACGATGACGATGACGATGACGATGACGATGACGATGACGATGATGATGATGATGATGATGATGATGATGATGATGATGATGGTGATGCTGATGATGACGATGATGATGATGAGGATGACGACGATGATGATGATGATGATGATGATGACGATATGATAGAAATGACGACGACGATGACCATCACGATGATGATGATGATGATGATGTTGATGATGATGATGATGATGATGATGATGCTGATGACGATGATGATGTTGATGATGATGATGATGATGATGATGATGACACTGGCGATGACAATGGCGATGGCGATGGCCATGACGATGACAATGATGATGACGATGACGATGGCGATGACGATGATGATGAGGATGAGGATGAGGATGATGATGATGATGACGATGATGATGATGATGATGACGATGACGATGACGATGACAATGACGATTAGGATGAGGATGAGGATGATGAGGATGATGATGATGATGATGATGATGGTGATGATGATGATGATAGTGATGACGTTGATGATTATGATGATGATGATGATGATGGTGATGGTGGTGATGGTGATGGTGATGATGATGATGATGACGATGACGATGACGATGACGATGACGATGACGATGACGATGACGATGACGATGACGATGACGATGACGATGACGATGAC
>VSDK01029918.1:279939-317811 GCA_009767595.1 Symbiodinium kawagutii
GATGCCGGCCGACGATGATGATGAGGAGGAGGATGATGATGATGATGATGATGATGATGATGATGATGATGATGATGATGATGATAGTTGCGCACCACCAACACCATTCTATTCCAGCCATTAGACATGCTTATCCGGGACGAACTTGATGGTTAATATTCACTAAGCTCGCCACATGGGTTCCAGCCAACTCAAACAGGGTACGATACTATCCCCGGTGATGGGCCCCGGGGCGCTGCATATCAAGGAGTCATCATGAACCGTCACAAGCGGTTGCTCACCACCATGAGCCATTACTATCAAGCTGGTAATCCCCTACAAGCATCCTGAACCAATGTTCACCAATTACTAACCGTCTATTTACCATCATTAACTACCATTGACTCCGTGGCTTAGAAAACGCTTGTATCCCTAAGTCGTCGTTGGCTGCAACCTGTGCCAGCCCGATGCTAGTGTCAGACAGGTGGTGCATCACATCCCTGCTGTTCCTCCCATGGACTTTCAACCATCTGATGCTCAGCCAAGTCTGGCGCACGTCCATACGCAGCATCAGCATCATCATAATCATTCAGTGGTCTTCACTAGCATTGTCTTCGTCCTCATCATCATCATCATCATCATCATCATCATCATCATCATCATCATCCTCATCTATTCCGCTTGACTCCCATGGGTCGCTGCTTGCGGACAGCCGCTGCACCAGCCTCGTTCAACTGGAGCTCCGTAGTCGCAAGTGCAGAACCGATGCAACTCCGGAGCCATCCAGCTCTCACAAAGGCGTTGACCGCCGTCTGCCATGGCATTTCGCCTAACCCGTGCGGTTGGCAAGGCTCAACGGCGCTTGGCCTGGGGTGATAATGTGGTGAACTCATGGGTAGTTGCTGGTCATTTGATAGCTATGGTTATATAGGTTCTATATGGTCGCTTGATCATGTAATTGCTGGTCATTGGATAGTTGTATATGTTTGGCAGATCCACCTGTCAATAAATCGCCCTTGCTGATCAATCACCTTTAGATAGTAAAACTAATGGTGCTCTATTGGTACGTAGGGCCTAGGGTTTCACGCTGTCCGTATCTTCTCATACGAATCCCACCGACAACTTTCAGCTGGCGACTTAACTTCTGTGCCTGGTTGATCTGGACCTCCCAATATCTGAATTGTGGTTCAATCAATGCTTAAGCAATAAGTATATAATGGTTTTGTAGTGGTTCATGAATGCTTGATCAATGGTTCATCTATGGTCAATCAGTTCATTAGCATCATAATGGTGAACCAATGAGTTAGCGGTAACTCATGCTTCATGAATGGTTGCAGTCAATGGCTTTCGCCATATTCTACTCCTTGGACCCCCAAGCGCAGCTACCCCAACTCGTCCCCCAAGCACTGGGCACACATGCAATTGCCCCTGCGAGATTGTTCCCTGGGTAAGGAGTTTGCAGCGCTGGTTAAACGTGACCGCATTGCACCAGTCTGATACACCAATCTGATGGGCAAATGGCAAATCTACCTGGGAACTCCCTACCATTGGTGATTCAAAAACACTGGTTTCCACCAGTTTTTCCAAGGAACCAATCCAGGGAGGATTTGTTTTTGCTGGCGTACCTACACGTCAGCCAGACAGCTGCCACTCCCCTTCGAATTGCAAGTTTGTGATGGGCATTTTCTACTTTCGTTGTTCTGATGAAACAACTGAATTGCTCTGTCAACATCCCAACTGAAAAAAAGTGGCACCACTGTGACAAATCCCCCTTTCTGCTAGATGTTTCTTACTAAACCTTAAGGCCTTAAGGTAGTAAATCTCAACCAACCATGGTCCATGATGGTACCTCTAACCATAGGGGTTGATGGCACGGGACCCCTGGCTGATCGCCCACGTGGCCACCCACCAAGGTCAGCGGATCTGTGTCGTGTCGCAAGTCTTCGCGGAAGCGATCGATCAACTGGAGCTCTTCCGCGGAGATGTTCACGGGAATCTCCTGTGACCGGCTGGTGATCAATGGTTGGTTGAGGTGTTAATCGTAGGTTAGTTGGTTAGTGATGTTAGTGGTTGATAAGTGACTGGATAATAATGGTTAGTGGTGAGAGGTCAATAATGGACTGGATAATAATGCTTAGCTAATAATTAAGTAGTTAGTAGTTGATGGTTAGTGGTTGATAATAGGTGTTAATAATAGGTTAGTTGGTTAGTGATGTTTGTGGTTAATAATTGACTGGATAATAGTGGATAATAATTGACCGGCTACGAGTTAATAATTGGGGTTAATGGTTAATGGTCAATATTTAATAATGATGGTTCATGATCAGCATAGTGATCAGCTTGTTAGTGGTGAATAATAGAGGTGAATGGTCAAGCAACTAATTATTGGTTAGTTAATAATTAACTACTCAGTAGTTAATGGTTAGTGGTTGATGATAGGGGTTAATAGATTAGTTGGTCAATAATTGTTAGATATTGCTACTGGTAAATCATAATCAACTACTAGTGGCAACAAAGAATTATAGGCTACCAGCTGCTTAGTGGTCAATAGCTGATGACTGACTAGTTATTATAGGTGGTAAATAGTAGAGGATAGGTGTTTCTTAACCAACTAATATCACTAGCTAGTTTTATAATAGATGGTGTTTATTGACCAACTAATAGGTTATTAATCTACTACCAGCAATATTGGGTGTTTATTATTGTCGGTGGTAGATTAATCACTGTTTATCATTGTTAGTGCTTAAAAAAAGGTGATGTATAATGGTAAGATTAAAATCAACCACGTGAAAAAAATCTTTGTGATGTTGATACGGCAGAATATCCAACAATAATTCGGGAGATACCAATTATATATGTGATAAGCAACATTATTGTGGCTCGTTAGGATTTCCCTCTGTCACTGACCTGAGAGTATGACTTGATAGGTAAACCAGCTATTTCGATGGTAAATATCCAGGAAAATTCCATGGAACCCTCACAATAGCCATGGCTCGAGAAGACCTACCCCCTCCTCCATTCAACATCCAGGCATTGAACAATTCATATAATTTCTTGTGCGATGTTTACGTAGACACGTGTTTGAATATGTGCTTTAAAAACTCGTGTCGTGACAACCAGCTTGGCACCAAAAAACCCGTGACCATTTTGCAAAGCGGCTGTTGCTCTGCCAAGACTTGGGCTGGGAGTGCAAGCTGACCATGTTGACCATGGTTCTTACCATGGTCACCTGCATGCTCAAGATAAAATGCATGAGCGTGTGTGACTGCAACTACCATCGGAAACAACCGTTACCACTCTGACAGTGACTAGTTGGGCTGATACTCCCGTGGTAAGTTGCAAGTTCAACGAATAACTTCCACTTCCAAACTAGTCGTTCAACCTGCTGACACAGTTTAACTGCTACTCCAAAAACTTGTGCAAACTAGGATGGTTACTACGTCAACACTTACTAGTCGTTACTAACAGCTTGACGTTATTGAACTTTCACTAGTCTGCAACTAGTAAACACTATTAGTTTGCAACTGTCTGCAACACCAACTTTACTATGAAATAGTTCTGAAAAAAAACATCAAAAGAGTTTCTCAGAATAGGCAGCCCCGAAATCATCTAATATCATCCATTTATAGTACTAAACCAATCATTTTTGTCCGATTCCCAATTTCAAGAGAAACCTTCAACTGATCATTTGGCAGCACCCAAACCTGTACCTCTACGCAGCCCTCACCACCGTCACAGCATCTCCCAGGCGGACCCGTCACCGTCTCCCCGCATCTCCAAGCGGCGGACCTTTCGGTGAAGTTTCAGACCCTTCGCGCCCAACGAGTCGGTCAACTGGAAGGCCAAGCTGGTTTGCTGCGGATCGGCCTTGCTTGGCCGCCGGGGCCGAGGGTCCGAAGTTCAGTGTTACCTCCACCGGCGGAGCCGAACAGGGCGAAACTTTCCGGTTGTTCGAGTAGATAAGGTATACTATACTGGTTGGTGGTTTCGAACCCTATGAAAAATATGAGTCAACCAACCAATTGTTACTGTTAATGATTTCTACGGAAAATAAAAAATGATTAAAACCACCAACCAGTATATCTTTGAATATAAGGATATCTATCCTCTTGATCACCTGCCGTATACTCAAAGAGTAACAGAGAGTCAAGAACTTCAATAGGCTTTGTGCAAACCGCCGCAATCGATGTTTGTGCATGGTAGTATCTCGGCATTTGTCTTTTGGCTCGCTAAGCCAGTGACAAGCTGAGGCAGCCGTGAAATCTCAAATGGGTGGTTCTATTTCCGCTGGTTAGCCTGTTGGCATCATTGCCGGGTGCCACCATCTATCAGCTGTGTCGTTCACTTCAGAAACCTCCAGATCACAAGAAAGAAAAACAGAGCGCTTTCAGTGACCAGTGACAATTTCGACAAGCCCAGTGGTACCAGCACCAAATGTTCGAACAAAAAGCTGGTTCGTGGTTGGTTCAGCCATCCCAAAGATATGAATCAATCAACCAACCATCCCAAGTATTCGGACTGTTGAACCCACCAGCCGGAAACGATCTCAAATCCGGCAAAGATTTGCACCAGCTACTGTGAGAAGGAGGAACTTCAAGTGCTGCGGATGAAGCAGAGTCAAACCTGCCACCGCTGGTGCCAACGGTGGCAGGAGGAGTAATCACCTTTCATCATGGTCTTGAATGGTTAATCTAGATCATGGTGAGTGGATACTGATTAGTATTGCATCATCAGTAGTGGATGATGATGGCTAATAAAGCTTAAGAACGGTGTGTTTTGTTTGCTTTGTGTGGCCTATGACTGTCTTAACAATGCGGAAAAGACTCTATGCTAGGGGCCGAGACTCAAAAAAAAATTCGTGGCTGCGGGTCAGCACTCTGGTACCTGGTCGCATCCCAAAAATGAACAAAATCCTCAGCCGCTGCCTTGATGAGTTACTATCCATAGCTATTGGCTGGTGGATATTAACCCATCCCCATATGCAATCGGCATATCCCCATCTTCTTCTTGTTCGTGATTATCCCCCACCATCAATCATGAACCTTTATTAGCCATTAGCAACGCAAAACTTCGTGCTGACGAACCGCGAAAACTGTTTCCCTAACGAGATTCCTCTGGACCGGTAACTTGGGAAACCATCACAGCGAGCTGGACATCTAAATCATCAAGCATGTCTCACTGAAAAAAAGGTCGGCTTCTGCAATTCTGAGCCATTCAACTCCTCGCCAATCAAGTCCACAAGAATTTCACACATCCTTCACCCCATGTCCCACCTGTGCGTGGATGGGATCCTCCCAGCACCCACAGCACCACCCCCTGGTGCCCTGGCGCCTGAGATGAAGCAAATCTGTCCCGCTGTGTACTGCACTTGGCCACAGCAGCCATACCACGCCATGTCCAGCTGCTCCAGCTGCTCTTCCTGCGGGCGGTGGAGGGCTGGGGATGGCCATGGCCGTGGCCCCACGGTGTGGCCATGGCCCAACCACGGTGGAGAGTGGCGGGAACCGTGGGACATTCCGGGGACAATTCGATGGATGTCTGACGGGTGGTTTCTCCAGCCAGTTTGGGAACCCCAAAGTTACGGTTGGTTCATTACAATTGATGGTTAATACCTAGATTATAATTGGAGGTACCTCTCATTTGAGAAACCATCATTTACTACCAGTGAGGATACAAAACAAGACACTTTGGTGAGACCACGTACCACAAGCATCCAAATCACGCCATCCTTCAAAAAGCATCGAGTGAAATGGTGTCTTCGCTCCAAAGGCAAGGATAGCGACCAAAAGCCAACGAAATTCAGCCTGTCCCAACAGGAATACAACACACATGTTGGGAGCACATCCCAACTTGACCATTCACCAATCACCCAATCACATCTCCTCCTTGAAACGCCAATGGTTGAGATCTTTAAGCAAACGAGATGCTCACAACATGCACTGACCTTGGTTCACTTCAATTTTTTGGCTTCATCAGAAGTGCCCCAAAAAAATCACCTGACCTCGGCATAAACCGCCATTGCCGACCTCCAGACGCGGGCGATCTGTGTCTTCCGCATCTTCTGCTGGTGGCAGTGGCTTCGGCACGTGGCAAATGAAGCCGATGGGGCTGTGCGCATCGGGAATGCCCTTCCTGGTGGACGGGAGACCGTGCTTCCCACGATGTGCCGCACTGCGATGATGACTCGATTTGGGATCTTAAGTCCTTAGTTGGTTGATGGTTATAAGTAGGTGACATCCCAAAAACAAGACCATGTCTAGCGAGTGGTTCGGGACACTCCATTTGATGGCTGGAAAATGTTCAGCCAGGGTCTATGAATGAACCCCAAAGAAAAAAACGAAAAAACGATGAACAAACCCCCGTCTTGTCAAGGTGTTTCTCAAGTCATAGGGGTGCTCCCAGTTATCATCCAGTCTATTGACCAATTGATAGTAGTAAACCAACGATAACTTCGGGGTACCCTATGGCTTAGGAAACCACCAGGCGGATTCCTCAAAGAAAATCGTGTATGTGGCATGCAAGGGAACAATCAAATGAACAACCCAGCAATAGCCCCCATTAAGCTATCATCGATCATCACAAGCCTGTCATTAGCCAACCAGTGACCATCGCTACTCATTATAAGCCGCGCATTGAATTGATCAATTACAAGTCCCACTATTCTGCGCATTTTGTGTTGTCCATCCATTCCAACCATTCCGCCCAATGTCTATGAACCATCGTTAACTATTCTTAACCAGCCTATTCACGAGTATCATTAAGCATTATCAATCATCCTTATCTTAACCATGATTCCAAACCACCATTACCCATCATCAACCACTTTTATGTCGACCATTCTCAACCGCTGTTCATCATTTTGCCCGTGGGTCAATACCCTGTCCGTGAACATCCCGTGACCAGTCCCTAGCGATGTTCACCAATTTTCTACATGCTTAACATTGACTGGCAGCATCCCACCGCCACGAACAGCCACCATCAGATCGGCCACCCTTCCAAGCCACCCTTCCAAGCGTCCCTGGTACCCAGCACCCAATCCCCCGGTGCAGCTGACCTCACACTGCTGGCACGGCCTTTCTGGTCGTCTTCTGCTGTGGCATGCACTTCCCAGGTCAACTGACACGGATGTGCGGGCCGTTGCACCTCGGGGGATGATGCGCTCAGTGATGCATAGTTCATTGCTTCAGAATGGTCAACAGCCTGACTTTTAAGATGACCAGCGATTGACCAGCTATTGGTTCAGAATGGTTTACAGTGATCATGGTGCATAAGCTGCTTGATCACCAACCATCAGCGTCAATGAAGCGTGTCGAAGATAGCAATGTCTCGTGGGCTCCTTCGCCGAAAGCGATCCTCCTCAACAGGTAGCTCTCTTGTGATCGGTCCTTGGGTCGATGATCCTACGCTATGGCTGGGGCAACAAGTTACCATCAACGAAAAATTCGTTAAGAGGGACACGGCGGGTCAGAACCACCCCCTTGTTGACAAGTACCCAATGAAAACCGCTGGTCCATCAGTTTTTACTTCCAACAACTCCAATAACTGCCATGAAAAATCAGGTTTTTCGCACATCTAAAAAAAACCTAACTGCCATGAAAAATCAGCAAATACCTCACCATGACAGGCAGCACCACCAAGGCACATCGAACTGCAAAACCTTCGGCTCTGCCACGGTGGCGCCGTGATTCTTCTGCAGCTTCGCCAAGTCCAACTGGCAGCCTAAACAGTAAAGCCCCAGGGGGTTCCCAGGAGGGTCCCAGGAGGTTCCCAGGAGGTTCCCGGTAGCTGCGCCCCTGGGAGCCCGCAACGCTTCACATGGGATGTCAGCCGTATCAAGTTCGATGCTTTTCCAAGTACTGACGGCAGCGTGATATTTTTTCGGCAGCGTGATGTAGGTTGATAAAAATTCATCATACTTGTTGTTTAATGATCATTATCACTTTTGTTCCTATTATTACTGATTATCAGCATCATTTATTGTTATGATCACTTGCTATTGCGACGATTCCTTGCTATTGTTCTTGTTATTCTGCAAATGATCACTTGACAACTTATTGAAGATTGCTAGATAAATTGAAGTATCTTCATCCACGTATTCCGATTCCCTCATCATTAATCATTGTTTTCCCTATGATATTGTTGGTGATCATACTCCATCAGTTCGTTGATTAACGGCTTGATCCATAGCCATATAGCTGATGTATCCCCTATTCTTGCTGCGTATGATCCCTTAGTATCAACCAGAAACCATCTAACTGACCGCTCGTTGGTTGGTCAATATTTGACTCATGGCCATTTGGCTGTGGGTCAGTTCACCCCGTACCCCTGGTTCCCCATCATAGGCCATTGATTTCCCTATGAAATTGTCGGTTATTAACTCCCATTATTGATGCGGTGGTTTCTCAAAATAGGGGACCCCCAAATCATCCACTATTCACGATTTTTAGTAATAAACCAGCCATTTTGGGGGCTCCCTATTTTGAGAAACCCCCATGCTTAATATTGACCCATAGCCATTTCAATCTGCAGAAATTTGCCGCCGCGGCGCTTTGGCCCTTGCCGCGCGTCAGTTGGTTCAACACGTGCAGCTCCGGATCCAAATCGTTCGGCATGATGCCCTGCCGCGGGTGGGTGAACCCTGGGGCTTGTCAGGGTGGAGGGTCATGCCGAGTTGAGCTCTGGGAAACCTAGCAGTTTAGCAGGGAAAACCCCAGGAGAGTAGGTAAAATATGGCAAAACCCCTGGGTAGAACTCTGGGAAACTGACAACCCCCTGGGTGATCCTCGGAAACATCACCAGGTTTTGCAGGTAAGCCGGGGTAAATCGTGGATGTTCCATTGTTTCAACTTGTTTCTAGCTTAGTCTACCAGAGTGTAATGATGGCTGCTACTTTGCGTAAGCATGGGACTTTCCACTAGTTGATGATGATGAACATTGGTGACTCATGAATGATAGCAGTCATGATTATTCAAAGATGTATAGCATTGATGGCTTGAAGATGGGCTAATAATGGATGATCACAGTCATTACTACCATTTGGTTGGGGCACTCCTGGTAGCTCCAACTAGCTCGCCCTTTAAGGCCAGATTGTGCTTCGAAAATCTAAGGCTGCGTGGACTTCAGATAGCAAGAAAACCGACCCTTGGGAACACGAAAGTTCGCAGGCATGTGGCACCGAAGCGCCTCAAGCTTCAGTTGGTTGAGAATGTTGTTGTGGTGGTTTCTTAAAGTAGGGAGCCCCCCAGTTCTCATACTTTATAGTAGGCATTTATACTAACGAACTAACCATCTTTGGGGTCCCCTATGGCTCGAGAAACGCACATGTGTCTGGGGAATTCTGGACCGACATTGCCAGGAATACATCCATCATGACGCCACTAATCACTCGTTCATTGATAAATCGGTTTGTCTCAAAATAGGGGGTCCCCCAAAATAGATGGTTTATTACCATAAATGATTAATATAACGCATGATTTGAGGGTATGACGCGAGAAACCACCACTTCATGAGCTCACCTGGGTATGTGCTAAGTCATAGTGGTACCCCCTAGTAACATGATCATTTTTCCAATGGTTTCCTAGTAATAACCCACTTCAACCAATGGTTTCCTTATCATATGATCAGTTTTTGGTGGCTTAAAACGGTTACCCTTTGGCTTGGCACATATCCACCTCTCGGTTGCTGCGTGCGGCGTACGGTTTTTATGCTTTGCCGAGTTGTTGCTCTTGGCAGCGCCAAGACCGATGGTTGAACCGTTGGCCAGTAGCACCCCCCACTGCCAGAAACTGTCAGCATTGATCCTTGACCAAGCGATTTGGTCGTTTCTTAATAAACCAACCATTTTTTGGGGTCCTCTATTTTGAGAAACCACCATTTGCGGACATCTATGCCCTCCCAATTGAAGAAACATGATACTACTTGTAGTTTTTTGGCAAGCCAAGGCACAGAGGAGGTTGACAGCGGAACTCAAAAAGCGATTGCAGCAAAAATTAAGAAAATCATCCAACTGCACACCTTCCTAGACAAGTGCCCGTTTGGCACCTCCGGTGGTGAACGAAAACACGCTAGGTTGGTCTAGATAACAATTAAAATGCAAATAAAGAACTGAATATACATGCGTCCAACTAGGAAATCACAGGGACGCGGTGAAACATCAGGGAGAAGCATCAGGCATGAGAGCTGCGAAAATAGCGGATAATAGCGATGGCCACTTTCAAGTGGCAAGAGTGGAGCTAAAACATTCGGTTTCTGGCATCAGCTAGGAGCTGCTGCTGCTGCAATTGGTTATTAGCATATGGAAAATCGTGATTTTTCTGCCAACATAAATCTAAAGAAGTAGCTAACCAATTTTTCCTAGGCCGCCCAGGCCTCCTGAACATAGGGGCATAGGGGGTAGCACTGTCCCTACGGAAACTAACCTGTCGCATTGGGTCTCTATTGTCGGCCCTCAAAATATGACCAGTTAGCTTGATCCGCTTTTCATGTAAGCATTGTTTTATGTTCCAAGTTAGTTTGGGCAAAGGGCTATGTCTAGTTGCAGCGGCTTCATTTGCCCTGCGGTATACTTCGGCATTTGTGTTTCTGCGGTCGATGAACGTGGTGTTCATCTGCAGGATCTTCCTCAGCCCTCGCAATTGGAAACTTTCAAGTCGACCAAGCAATGAATTTGTCAACTCCACGGTTTCGAGTCCATATAGGAGTTTCGAGCGTATCATGCTGTTATATACAATGAGTTTCCATCTGACTGGACAATTCGCGTTTTTGAAAAACATGTGCATGCGTTTCCAAACGGCCATGGTTGCCGAAATTCTGCTTTCAACTTCAGCACGGATATCAACTTGTCGTGTGATGATTCCACCGAGGTATGAAACTTGGTCTTCATGTGGCACACGGGTGCCGTCCTTGAACCTAACATCATGTCTTCCACTAGAAGAGACGACGGCACATTTTTCTTTATACTACTTGTAGTCACGATCGTAATTCTAACTGCCATTACCACAACCATCAATCATGACATCTGGAATGTATCACTCAGGACCAATTGTTCTTCTCCTCGTTGTTTGAGTTGCAATATGAAGCATTGCTCTGCATTGCAAAGCACGTCATTGTTTGGTGACTGATTCGCCACCTCAAGCAGCAGCAAGACATGAAAAAAACCAGGTCTCAACCATCCAGGTGACTCATGAACCATGGTGATTCTCACCAACCATGATTAGAGCATTGACAATGATTACAGGAAGTGTTTGATTCGCACCATGGCAATCTTAGGCAACCATGACTGACTCTAACAACGATTCTCTGGCTGGTGGTTGAACCACCCCTGTGAAAAATATGCTTGTCAACCAACCATTTGTTAATGATTACAAGTGGAAAAATGCAAAAAATCCAATCAAACCACCAACCAGTTGTTAACTGGTAGCCATGAGTACCTGCTAGCTTCAAACGAGTTAACGACCAGTTAAGAGTTGATTCAAACCAGTAAAAATGCTTGATAATATCAATCATATTATGGTGGTTTCTCAAAATAGGGGTACCCCCTAATCATCCATGATGTATCATTTACAGCAATAAACTTGCCATTTTTGGGGTTCTTTATTTTGAGAAACCCCCCGCCATATACCATCAAGCTGAAATATAACTGCTAGCTCACCACTCCCCAAGGACAGCCATGTATCCCTAGGCCTCTCCTCCCATCCCACCCCCTACAGCCCGGCGGCGAAGCCGCTCCTCTTCACCTTCGCCCTCCGGATGACCTCTGCCAGCAGCTGTGTCGGTTGTGTTGGAAAGCAGCCTATGATGGCTGGCCATAGCAATAGCCTATCTTAATAGCTACTAATAATGACTGATAGCTTTAATGACTATGATAGTTATAGTATGATAATAATTTCAATGACTATGATGGCAAGAGTATGAAATAGCTACTATAAAATATAATAGATTGGCTATCGTATGATACTAGCTTTAATGGCTACTATACTATCATAGTATGGTCTAATAGACTGATAGCTTTAATGAGTATCTTATAGTATAATAATAGATTTTTAATGACTAGAGCCTATCGTAGTCCAACAATAGCTTTAATGACTATGATAGCTATCGTATGATACTTTTCAGACAAGCTGCAATGGTAATAGCCTATCTTACACATCAAGTTGGTTATCGTAGTTACAATAGCCTGTCATAATGGCTGGCTAGTAGCCTACAATGATAGCCTATAAAACTCCATGGCTTTCATTGCTGAGTTGATCCTTAGCTGTGGGTTAATCATAGCCAAGGATTGATGATCCACTTTAGTTTCTTGATTAACCATGACACTTTCAATGCTGGCTAAGGGATGGTTCACACTGGGGATGATAACAAGTAAATAATGACCAAAGAATCTGGAATGCTCAATAGTTGCTAGGAAGATTATCAATCATGATGTTCACTATTGCCAGAATAAAGCCAAACAATGGCTCATGATGGTTCATAATCGTCATAGTGGCTAATAAGTGCTCATAATGTCATTCAAAATGTTCCGTGGCTAACGGCGAATGACGCTGGACAATAGCAAATTATAGCCAGCAACCAACAAATAATTCATTTCTTTCTCTGCTTCACTCCAAAAGCTATGTAAGCGGAATTCTTCAGAGACAACAATGCAGGGAGGAAAAAAACAGAGATCGTGAACACCCGCTGACAACGTCGGAAATCACGGATACAGCCGGTTTCGCTGCGAACAGTGTATGCACATGTATGCGCACATATGTATACGACATGCATGTGTACTCATGAAATTGTACATTTATACACATGACATTCCTGGCTATGGGTCGAAACCCTTCGTCCCCCTGGTTCCCCCATCATTAACCTTTGTTTTCCCCATTAATGGTGGCTATCATGAACCATTAGTTGGTTAATTAATATTGACTCATAGCCACACATAGTTGGTATATCCCCTACTATTATTACTTATTATACCCTATTTTTCAGAATTAACCAGCTAGTTAACCATTGTTTGGTTGGTTAAAGCCTTGCCCCATAGCCATATAGTTGATATATCCCCTATAGTTAGTCATTATCCCCGCTCTTATTGTTGATGAACTGCTTGACCCAAAGCCATTTATAGTTGGTATATATCCCCTATAATTGCTAATTATCATCCCCTGTTGTTCACCATTAACCAGCCCCCTGCAATTGTCAGCGCTCCAGTTGAACTTTGTTGATTTGCAGCTGGTTAGGTTCTGCTTGTGTACCAGTGAAGCTGGGAAGACCCCCTGCAGATGATCCCATTAACCAGCTACTTCGTTGGTGAACTTCTTCCCCATCTTCAGCCGTTGCAGCTGACTCGAGCCGCGCTTGACCTGGCCCGCCACGGCGCCCGCCTCCTGACTGCCACCCACCCCACAGACCCAGAAGCCTCGCGACGTGGAGCCATGACGGCATAGCTACGGCGTTGATAGGGGAGCAGCCTACCAGCCATGCCAGGGAAATGTCACGCGGGCTTTTTCTCAGGATTTTTTTTGGCACAAGAAGAGGGGTCTATAGGCATGCCTATAGGCGATCATCACCAGCCATTCTAGGGGATTTCGGGGTTTGATGATTGATGATGGTGAATCTATGGCTATGTTGATTTGATGGTTCAATGATGGTTGACTCAGGGTTGGTAGCGATGGGTAATGATGGTGGATGGTAATGGTTTGAATGATGCCTTGCATCATGGTTGAAATAATAGTTGTTGTGACGATTGAAATGATGGTTTTCAAAACGAGTTTGACCAGTGTGCAGAATGGTTTTGATGTGGGTTCAAAATGATGGTTCTGGTGCTGCAGTACTAGGAGATGATAACTGGAGATGAGCTTGTACATGCAGTAGATGGACCAGCACAAACAGGGATAATGATGATCAACAGTAGCTCGTAGATGGGATAGTAGGCAACAATCATGGTGAATCGTGGTTCGTGGGAGGTTGACCTGGTGAGAAATCACCCTAGTATGTGGCACTTGATCAACAGCTATGCATGCTTATTACTTACTACTATTTGTTGAGGCTTATTTAACATGGACATGGACATGGATCTCACATAATGTTCAATACGGTTTGATGCATAATAACTAGCTAGCAACTAGCCACATCAGTAGTTGTTCATATTCATATTCATTACATGGCTTTGGGTCAAAACTAACCAACCAATTTCATGCGTGATAACAACCGACAACAATAGGGAAACAATGTGGTTAATGATGGGGAACCAGGGGGACTAGCCGGGTGAACTGACCCACTGCCACATGAATGGTCGCCAGGTATCACCACGGGTGGCCAGGATAGAGTCACTATGAGGCGAACATCGTGGTTTCTCCCCTATGATTGGCGGCCTCCAGGGGAGACCCCGTGGCTGAGCTGTGAACATCACCACCCAATGACTCGCGACAGTCGTCGACCCCTTGGACCATGGGGGGGGTTCTCAAAATAGGGAGCCCCAAAAATGGCTGGTTTATTACTATAAATAGTTAATAGTGGATGATTTGGAGGTCCCCCATTTTGAGAAACCACCATGTGGTTCATTGAAAAAATGAGTCCGAAACCTCAAATAAATTGCTACAACAAGGGGAGTGCATAGACAGTTATTGGACCATTCTCAGGTACATCATCCAGATATTGAGAACCTGGAGGATATTCAGCATCTACGCCGGGGCCTGTGTCGATAACATCACCAGCCATTTAAGTTTGCAGACCCCCCTCAAATGATCATCCAACGAACGTAGCAACTGTGCAACTGAAGCATAAGCGCAGAATCCTGATCGTAAAGTCTCAATGATGAGATCAGCGAGTGGCAACCTCATCAGGAACAATCATGAAAGTTCATGAACCATTCTTACACGTTGCGAACCTATGACTAAGCATCATTAGACCTCATGAATTATCATTGCTAACCATTCACAATCACCACAGGACAATCAGGAACCAACTCCTTAACGGACGCGATAACAATGAAACAACCGTCATTAATCATTCTTCTTACTAGCTCACTAAGCATCATCAGGCTCATTCCCCAGCTCCTTCACCCTGCCAGCTCCATCACCACAAGTATGATATACTAGGCATCATCATTAACCATTAAACCCACCATAGGATTTGGTGAACCAGGAAAAGCACCAGGTTTCAGTGACGGCGATTTACCCTCATCTAAAGTGGTTTCCTAGATTTTTTTCCTGTAAACCAATGGGTCAAACCCAGGAATCAGCGCTATCCGCGGGTTGTCGTAAGCTATCCCTGTTCACTCCGCTGGCATGAACCATCAGAAATACAAACCAATAAGTACCAAGCACTATCACACCACCATGATCAACAGGTTCTCACCGTCTGATTGGTTAGCGATGATGGTAATACCGAGCGTTACCAAGCTGATTGGTGAACCATAAGCACCACTTACCGACCATTGCTACGCGCTATCCATCAACCGCCATTTGCCACCAGGGTCACCAGGGTCACTGAAACCAGGGTAGCGTTCACCCAAAGAAATCGATTCGCCGTGGTTCTCACCGTCAGGAACGTTGCATTCCCAACCATTGAACCAGCATCATTGACCCATCATTCACCAGCCAGCTGATTCATTGACTGATTAACCACCATCTAAACATCATTCAACAGCTCATTCGGCACTTTTTATTGACCACCATTTGAGTCACCGTCCAATCACCGTTTAAGTCACCATCCAATCGCCGTTTAAGTCACCATCCAATCGCCCTTGAAGCCATCCTTTAGTCATTGACCCCAGCTTTCAATCACCAGTTTTCAGCCATTCAACCATCATTCAACCATCATTCAAGGATCATTCAACCACCATTCACCCATCATTCACCCATCATTCACCCATCCTTTGGCCATCATTCAACCGACATTCAACCATCATTCAACCATCATTCAACCATCATTCAACCATCATTCACCCATCGTTTGACCACCATTCAACCATCATTCAACCATCATTCACCCATCGTTTGACCACCATTCAACCATCATTCAACCATCATTCACCCATCGTTTGACCACCATTCAACCATCATTCAACCATCATTCAACCATCATTCAAAGCCTATTCACCAGCTTTCACCCTTTTCAGCTAGCCATCATTGACCAGTTCGCTAATCAACTTCATAAGCCCACATTTCAGCCACCCTCGAATCATTCACCCCTTGAAGCCATCATTTAATCATTCACCTCAGCCACCACCGCCGAGGCGACTTCACCGGTCTCTCTGTGGCCATCATCAGCTGCACCAACTTCTCCATGCCACCTCCCATGGGGTCAAGCAGCGAAGGATGGTGGAGAACCCGTGGGGCCAAGCCATGGTGGAACGATGGGCTTACCCTCTGGTAGTCCCTAACCTGGCTGGAAAATTCATCATGGCTATTGGTGGTTGAAACCAGGGTTTCACTGGAAAATATGGTTAAAAGCCATTGCCGGGTTAGTTTACCGGAGGGTAGGTGAATGGTGAGGTGAATGGTGAGGTGATTAGTTCGGTGAATGGAGTTGATGCTTCGCAAATAATGCGTCTTATTGATGCTCAATGTTGTGATTTATGATGGTTAAGGTTTGTACTGATTGATGCTCGTAGATGCTGGATCAATTGATCAATGACAGAGTATGGTCAACGCTTCGGTGAATGGTTGGTCAACGACAGGAAAAGATGCCACTGGCGACCAAATGCTAAAGCTCTGCATCAAAAACTGATGGTTGATGTAAAAGAAGTTGATCGCCACCATGTCTTTCTGGAGTTCATCATGGTTAATGACTCCTACTGACGGTTGATGTGGCTGAGTTGATCATGGTTGATGAACCCATGGCTCGCTCTACAGCAGTGACCACCACTTCCTCAAGCCACGCGCCGCCCCCACCGGTGGCCACCACTCTGCACCTGGGAAGTCGGGCACTTCGGGCAGTCGCAGCACCACGCTGCGCGTCACGTCCTCCGACATCTCGGCCAGGCGCCGGAAGTCTTTGGCTGCGCGCTTCGCCTGTGAAGATGAAGATGGTGAGGTGGTGAAATGATGGGTTTTATGGTGGGTTTATGGTGGTTCTATGGTAGGTTGATAGTGGTTTTATGGTGGTTTTATGGTAGGTTGATAATAGATTTATGGTAGGTTAATAGTGATTAATTAGCTGGTTATCTACTGGTTCATTAGCTGGTTGATAATGGTTTTACGATGGTTACAGCAATTAGCTGGTTCATGGTGCTTGACGCTTAGGTTGTGGTGAATGAGGTAGTTCAAGGTGGTAAGCTGGATCATAGTGGTGAAATGGTGGTTGACGGTCAGATGATGGTTAATGTTGAGTGACGGTTTCTGGTGAATAAGCTGGCAAACCACAAACAAAGAGGACAGTGCATACTGCTTAATTATCTACTGGCTAGTGACGGCTAGTGATGGCTAAGTATGGTCATGGCTAGTGATTTTCATGCCAGTAAATCACAACCGATCATTCACCAACCAGTCAACAAATGAACGAACAAATAATTACCACGCAGCAACAACAGGAAGCACTGGCAATAACAATACTAATAACGACGATACAATTCAAGAATCATACTTCTATGATTATTACAAGTGTGTTAGCATCACTTTGGTTCGGCAATGTTAGGTATCAACCAACTCTAACAAACAACGATAATCGGATACACTGAACGATGCTGATCGCGTGGCAGCCAAGCAAAGGCTATGAGTGAGGTTTTGAGAAACCACCATATAGGGCTTTCTTAAAACAGGAAACCCTAAAAATGGGTGGTTTAAATGGTGAAAAATTGATGACTTGAGGATACCACTGTTTTGAGAAACACCCACATGCATTCAGAAACCGTGGGTCAACACTGGAGGGGCTGGCGAACTTCGATAACTGGAGCGTCAAATGTTTTACCAACCAAGTGGAACTTTTGGAAATGATATCACCAGAACGCTGCCACTGGTGGATGTCATAGGCTTGCCCGCAATGATCATGGGACTGGGACGTTATTTAGTATGATTGATCCAAATGCGAGTCCTGAGGTGAAAATCTGTCGTGCTATTTCGGTTGTCTAATGATTGCTGGTTTGCACACGAAACAATGCAATGTACTAATAGATACATGTATAAACTAACTGCATGTGCACATATGAATAAATTCTACACATGTACAATGATGGTTTCAGCAATGATCAAGACTCTGACAGTCAACGGGTATGCGGCATTGGTTTGACAAATGGTAACCAACAAAGAAAAGGATACCCTACCCTTCTAGTGACCAGCTCGTTTCCACTATCGTTGTAGCTGGGGTTGGTTACCCACTCTTGGCTGAAAGCATAGCGAATGAACCATTGCCTGCCCTTCCAGTTACCCAGCTGGTGGTGTTCCCAAGCTGTCACTGGTTGCTACCCCTACCCTTGCTGGTCACCTTGATAGCATTAGCTACCCTTCACAGGTTTACAACACTGGTAGAAACCAGCTGGATTCCAACCGCGGTAAAAACCAGCTGATTACCTATTCTGGTAACTGGAAGCATGGGCGACCTCAAGCTTGCTAGTTACACTTGCAACGTCATAGACACATAGGATTGCATTTCCATCGACCTCGAGCATAGTGAAGACTACCAGGAGATCCATTTTTATGTCCCCAGGTTTGATGGTAACACGCGCCATTTGTGACAGCATGGCGGCTGGTCTATCTACATTGCCATTGACTGGCCCGACCTCAAACGACCGATGCAACAGAGCGTTCTGATTTGCCATGATGCAAAAGAGTCGCATCACGCTCTGCCAATCCGTATGGCAGCACAAGCAAAACAATGAACACTGCTGGGCAAAGCCAACAGCTCCAGGCTCTGATTATATTTCTCACCCAAGATCAAAGTTTGGCTGCTGGGCAAGGTCACCCGGTCAAGGCTCTGGTTGAATCTCTTGCCAAAAGTCAAAGTTTGCAGGTTGCTTGGTAAGGTCACCCGATCAAGGCTCTGATTGAATCTCTCGCCAAAAGTCAAAGTTTGCAGGTTTCTTGGCAAGATGACCCGATCAAGGCTCTGGTTGAATCTTTCGCCAAAAGTCAAAGTTTGCAGGCTGCTGGGCAAGGTCACCCCATCAAGGCTCTGGTCAAATTCAGCGCCAAAGGTCAAAGTTTGCAGGTTGCTGGGCAAGGTCACCCCATCAAGGCTCCGGTCGAAAAAAATACCAAAATTCAAATTTCGCAGGTTGCTCGGCAAGGTGACCCGATCAAGGCTCTGGTTCCAATGACAGCCAAGATTCAATGTTTGCAGGTTTCTCGGGAAAGCTACCCCATCAAGGCTCTGGTCGAATCTCTTACCAAAAGTCAAAGTTTGCAGGTTGTTGGGAAAGATTACCCGATCAAGGTCCTGGCCAAAAATCCCAAAATTCAATTTCAAAGTTTGCAGGTTGATCGGCAAGATCACCCGATCAAGTCTCCGGTCAAAACTAGTGCCCAAAGTCAAAGTTTGCAGGTTGCCGGGCAAGGCTACCCCATCAAGGCTCTGGTTGAATTTCCTGCCCTCATCCATGCCCTGATTGAATCTATGGCCAAATTCCAAAGTTTGTAGGTTGCTCGGCAAGATGACCCGATCAAGGCTCTGGTTGAATGCAATGCCGAAGATCAAAGTTTGCAGGCTGCTCGGCAAGGTCACCCGGTCAAGGCTCTGGTTGAAATCTGAGCCAAATTTCAAAGTTTGCAGGTTGCTCGGCCATGTCACCCCATCAAGGCTCTGGTTGAATTTCTCGTCGAAAGTCAAAGTTTGCAGGGTGATGGGGAAAGCTACCCGGTCAAGGTTTGTGTTGAAATACATGCCAAATGTCAAAGTGTGCAGGTTGCATGGCAAGTTCACCCCAGCAAGGCTCTGGTTAAACAACGAGCCGAAAGTCAAAGTCTGCAGGTTGCTCGGCAAGGTCACCCGGTCAAGGCTCTGGTTGAAGTCAAAGCCAAAAGCCACAGCTTGCAGATTACTGGGCCAGGTCACCCCATCAAGGCTCTGGTTGAAGTCCAAGCCAAAATTCAAAGATTGCAGGTTGCTCGGCAAGGTGACCCGATCAAGGCTCTGGTTGAAGTCAAAGCCAAAGTTCAAAGATTGCAGGTTTCTTGGCAAGATGACTCGATCAAGGCTCTGGTTGAATTTATTGCCAAAAGTCAAAGTTTGCAGGTTTCCTGGCAAGATGACCCGATCAAGGCTCTGGTTAAATCTTTCGCCGAAAGTCAAAGTGTGCAGGCTGCTGGGCAAGGTCACCCCATCAAGGCTCTGGTTGAAATCAACGCCAAGAGTCAAAGTCTGCAGGTTGCTCGGGAAGGTCACCCCGTCAAGGCTCTGGTTGAAATCAACGCCAAGAGTCAAAGTCTGCAGGTTGCTCGGCAAGGTCACCCCATCAAGGCTCTGGTTGAATCTATTGCCGAAAGTCAAAGTAGCCAGGGTTCGGGGAAGATGGTGCACACAGGCAGTATCTGGTACACCTGCTAGCTGAGTGATCCCTTCCATTGCTATCTCTTCTTCAGAAACCAGGAATCCTTGGACATACCTCCATGCAGCACCTACATCCGTGGGAATGTAGGTGCAGGATAGTGTCGCAACTTCACTCTCTACGCCTTGTTTTTTCAATGTTTGGTGAAGGACTAGCGGCGAACAAATGTGTTGGAGAGTGGGCTTCGCACCTTGCTTTGGACAGACTTGCCTTGAAACCATCCGAAGTACCTCCCTTCCCAAGGTGGAACGGCATATGTTCAAGATGCACTCTTGGCCATTGAGGAAGACCACACGAAGCTCAACCAGCCTGTCACCAGATTGGTAGGCACCACGACGGCAAGCGGCGCCCATGTGGGAACAGGCTCTAGCACGGCTGGCTCGCAAATTCCGCCACTTGAGCCGCTGTCATTGCCCACAAGCAACCAACTACAATATTGCCCACAAGCAACCAGCTACAATGGGGATACAACCACAACCAATGAATATTGGATGCATTACAATTAAGCAGAGGAAATTGGGTCAAAGATGTCAGCAACAGCAACCTGAAAACCCTTCGCCAGCCACCACCTACCCACACATTGAACCTGGTAGATTTCCGGACGAGAAACAGCAATTTGTCAACCATCGTTTGGACAACTGCACAAAAAATCATCCCAAACCAATGCTCTGTTTCGACCTTCATCATCACTACCAAAAAATGCACAACAAATCTCGAACGGAAGAAACGTATAGAAACGGCAATACTAAGCAAGAGTCCAAAAACCATCCTCAAAGTGATAATGCTACTAGGATGTAGTAGGAATGTTTAGGGACCATTTTTGATAACTCCATTGCTTTGGGATAACCCAGAGACATTGCATCACGGATTTTACTCACATCCAAAACGAAACCTTCTACTTCACAGATCGGTCCGTAAATCTATAAGCAAGTTGATCCCTTAAGCATCAACCATCTACCACCTACCAACTCCAACAGTTTGCAACACCAAATTCATCATAAATTTGAACCATTCGGAACGGATCGAAAGAAGTAAAACATCATCCACCACTAACGCATTCACTCCGCCCCATGATCCAAAATTATGAGCTGATATCATTAGAAATTGGCCACTACCCTTTTATGGGTTTTGCCATCACACAAACGCGCTCTGAACGCATGCAAACTCAGAACGCGTTTCGGGTTGGGAAAGGGGGGTCCCAACGATTTCCCTTCGACCTGGTGCTGCAAGTACCAAGTTCGGATACCACCAAACACCTGTGCGCCCAATTGCGCACACAACAAGTAATTCACAACTTGTAACCAACCAAAAAATGTTTGAAATCACATTGTTCTTACCAGAGGCTCGACTATACATCTATATACATCTATATACAGTATGTACAAACCCGCTCAACATCAACATGATCGTTGGTACTCGTTGGTCACTAGTGGTCACCACGGAGCTCCATCGTCCATCGCATTGGCGGTTGCATCCCATTTTCTGACAAAATAACGTGGCACGCCTTTTGCCAAAATAAGTCAGCTGTTCAAGTGCCACTGGCTGTTGCTCACGGCCTACGAGCCCATTGGGCGTCAAGCATCCAACCTTTGGTTTGCAACCGTGTCCGATCGTCAGCAGAATCTTCACCGGAAGTTGTTTATGGGTTTCGTTGCCTGTTTCAGTTGGCACAAAATACTTCCACAAGTGTTGAAACAGAATTACATGTTCTATGTTTTATATGCCAGCAACTGCTTGGATATCATGGTGTTCCAAAATAATGAAACCTGGCAACGCAAAAATTCCTTGCACCACTGCCACCTGAAAATCAACACATTTCACCGAATCATTCACCAAAACCATCAAAGACCCAGTTTGGCCGGTTCGAGCTGTTCCGCGCCTCTACCGGTTTCCTTGCGGTGGTCAGGAGCCGCTCGGAAAAACTGGCCGCCAGCAGCGCACGCAGCACGTCCACCTCCCTTGGGGGCAAGGCAGATCAGGTGCGCAATTTGGGTCAGGAACCCCAAAGAGGGTATTAGAATGTGGGGATTTAGATCGTATAGGCTTTAGGATTTTTAGCATTTTTTGGCCTTACTAAATCAATGTAAAAGCCTGAGATAAGTTGAGATTAATTGAGATTAATTGAGAATAATTGAGATGAATTGAGACAACATTGAGAAAGATTGAAAAAGATTGAAAACAGCAAAGCAAACAGGACAGGCACTTGATCATTTTGAGACATGGCTGATTTTCCCACTCTTTCTCACTGGGGCCATGTCTGAGCAAGATCGAGGAACATTGAGCAAGATTGAGCAAGATTGAGATAAATTGAAATAAATTGAGCTGAGAATTTTAAATCATTTTAAGAATGATTGAGAAAGACTGAGCAAGATTGAGCAAGATTGAGCAGGATTGAGCAGGATTGAGATAAATTGAAATAAATTTGGCTGAAGATTTTTCATCATTTAATCTAGTTCTAATTGATTTTAGTACTTGGCCCCTGGGTTCACACTCTTTCTAACTGGGGCCATGTCTGAGCAAGATCGAGGAACATTGAGCAAGATTGAGCAAGATTGAGATAAATTGAAATAAATTGAGCTGAGAATTTTAAATCATTTTAAGAATGATTGAGAAAGACTGAGCAAGATTGAGCAAGATTGAGCAGGATTGAGCAGGATTGAGATAAATTGAAATAAATTTGGCTGAAGATTTTTCATCATTTAATCTAGTTCTAATTGATTTTAGTACTTGGCCCCTGGGAATGATTGAGCAACTTTGAGAAAGATTGAGCAAGATTGAGCGAGATTGAGCAAGATTGAGCAGGATTGAGCACGATTGAGCAGGATTGAGATAAATCGAGTTCCCTGGTGATTCCTGTTTTGGGTTCCTTTCCCCTTTACTTTTAGTTTTATCCCTTTACTTTCACTGTTAATTTTCTCAAAGTTTCTCAGCCAAACCATTTTGAGACAGGTTTGACACAAATTGAGGCAAATTGAAAAATTTCAGATTGAAGTCTCAATTTAAAAAAACCTATCAAATCTAAACCCCCACATTGAAAGTTCAAAAATTCGGTTCCTGATTAGGGCGGAGATGCCACGTGTGGTCGGGCACGGGCCAGGATGACGCTGATCGGTGATGGCCAAACTTGGACACGCGACATTTAAGACGCGCGCGTGAAACATACCAATTTAGCGGTAGATTAAAGTGACGACCCCAAAAAGAAACGACTGTCCCGTTCCCAATGGCGAGCGTTCCCAATGGCGAGCATGCTTGCGAATATCAATCAGAACATGTAACCATGCTGTCGTGCAATGTTGGGCAGTTCCAACGTCATTTCGCTTCTCCAGTTGATATTAAAAACCAGGCCCATCCACGGCGCAACTGGCATGACTTCCATCAAGCACGCTTCTGGGGGTTGCTATAGAATCCCTTGGCCAATGTAAGGACGCAGCAGCGCGCCGATGAATTCGACGCGGCGCTGCGCAATTGAGGGCGGCTTGGGCCTTCGAACCTCTCCACGCGACGGGCTTGCCCAACAGAGAACTGCGTTTCCTATGAAGTCTTCGGCTGCAAGCGTGCGATTCTAACGCTTGGCTTCCCGAGCCTTAGCGCAGAAGGCTGAAAGCACAGGCATCCATCAATACTGCCTAGTCACAGTGCTTGGCACCTGGGTTTGGCGGAAACCATACAGACGAACAGGGTCGAGTTTGGAGACGAACTCCTACAGGTGCAGGTCGGCTCGGCATAGTGAGCCGAACAACGAGTAGTGTTGCTTGATTTTTGTGAATGTCCCATCACGTCACTAACCTCATTGAATAGAAAGAGCAGCACCAACAAAAACACCACCTTATCCATTCTGGTGAATATGGTAGGCCATGGCGGACACTTCATATGCCTCTGATGCTACTCTTTGTAACCAACCGCAAATACCAACGGCAAACGAGATGACAGCCACTGTGGCATAAGACATGAGGCTGGTTTCCACCTTGTAGTCTTGACACAGTTCACACTTTTGGGTTCAACAAACACACGTGCTACATGCATAATTGTGTACGTACGAGCTCAAAAATACTCATAATCACGTAGCTGTGACATCATTTTTCAAACAAAGGGACTGGCTCCCAGTCTTAAGAATTGCTCTTCTGGATCATGCTCACGCTTCCCCGGCACACCCATCCAAGGAGACCACGTTGGAGTTACAGACGCTGCTCGAGAGAAATGCACGACCAACATGGGCAACCATCACAGTCACCATCCGGAATTTCTCGACCATCAAGAGGTATCCTGGATTCAGCTACCAGAATCTGATGCGGAGAACCATGTTTTTTCATCATCCAAAAAAAGGATGAAACATCCAATGTCATGCCAACCCAGGATCAAGAATGCAAGAATATGAATTTGACCGTGGGATACCGTGGGTTAAACATCCAAAAATGTCAGGTCAACGCAGGATCAAGAATCCAAAAATGTCAACCCGGACGAAATCATCTGCAGCTGGGGCCAACTTCGACCAAGCCGGGCGTACAATCGATTCTTTGAGAATGAGCTGTTCATCTGCGGTTAATGATTGCTGGTGGCTGTATGGTGGTTTCTCAAGCCATAGGGAACCCCAAAGTTATGGTTGGTTTATTACTATCACAGATTAATGTTGGAGGATTTGGGGGTACCAATATTTTGAGAAACCAAAGTATACTTCATGAGGCTTACTTGGATGATCATCCGACTAAGTCAGTGGTTAATATCCATGCTTAGGAACCACCTACTGAATGGGATGGTCATCCGAGAAGCTATCATCGTCAGCTATCATTCCGCATGTGAAAAAGCACTAGCAACCACTAGTGATCCGTAGTCATTATTCATTGACTTAGCTTCTTATCCGGACAAGCACTAGCCATCACCTGCTGTTCGCTCAAGCATGCCACCTTAGCCACCCTAGCCATCGCTTATTACGGTGAAACGTCGGTCAATTGTGGCGATCATCCCTGGCGAACCATGATTCATGAACCAATCAAAACAATCACTCACCACTACTAGCCATAGCTGAACCATCCATCACCGTCAGTTGAACGATTGGTTTGCCATTTGTTTTTTAACCATTATTTTTTTACCATTAGATCGAACATTTATTATGAAGAAGCAGCTTTACAAAGATAATGATGTGCCTACTTTCTAACCATTATCTAGTTTTTAACCATCAGTTTTGAACCATCAGTTTTATACCATGAGTTGTTTACCATCAGTTTTATACCATCAGTTGTTTGCCATCAGTTTTTGACCAGTAATCTAACAAATAGGTCAACCATCAAAGCCATCAACTTACACCAAATTTTTCTATGGTCGACCATCATTCAATGACCATTTGGGTCACCGTTCCAGTTGAACCATTGGGTCAACCATCAAAGCCATCAACCATCAGCTTTTATAGAGAAACCCTGGGAAATGATCCATTGAAATGGTGGATGTTCCAGCCAGCCATGTTAAACTACCGGAAGGTAACCATTTGGCAGTGGGTCAAAACCCTTAGTCCCCCTGGTTCCCCTATCATTAACCGTTGTTTTCCTTATGAAATTGTTGGTCATTATCCCCCATGATTGGTTGGTGAACTGCTTGACCCATAGCCATACAGCTGGTATATATCCCCTATAACTGTTAGTTATCATCCCCTATGATCAACCATTAATCAGCTAGTTAACCATTGGTTGGTTGGTTAATATTGACCCATAGCCATTGGGTCCACCATGATTGAAAATTGGCTCAACGCTTCTCATCAAGCCGCTCCAGCTGGCCAGTGCTGCAGCCCTGACTCCGCTTTTCGATGGCGGCCAATGTCGGAAGTGCAGATGAATAAAAAGTCCATTGGTTTAGAAGGCCTTTATAGGGTTTGTAGTGGCCAATACGGTTTATAGTGGTTAATAAATCGGGTTTACAGTGGTTAATAGGGGTTTATAGTGGTGAATTAACAGGGGCTTGTAGTGGTTAATTAATAGGGGATTATAGTGGTTAATCAGGTTGATAGGGTTTGTAGTGGTTAATAAGGGTTATAACCATTGGTTAATGTTAACTCCAGACTAATTTTCAGTCCAAGCCCTGACCAAAGAAGTGAGGAAGCCTTGAGCAATTTTCACTCTGGATGAAGCAAAACATGTAAAAAACCACGGGTTTAACAATTGGAGGGGGATCATTTTAACGGAATAACAAAACTTTTGAGGGTCATCAACCAGGGGTGGCTCGCTTCATCCTGGCTTGGCATTAATGACCTCCCAAGAACTGGACAACCATGACCAGCCATGCCGCCATCACCATCAGTGACCATGCGGATCACCAACCGATCCAGCAGCTTAATGACCCTTCACTCATGAATGTGGCTTCAACCCCTATGCAAAACATTAGTCAACCAAACATTGAGTTAATAATTACTAGGGAACACAACAACTGTTTGAAACCACCAACCAGCAATTCATTAAACACTACAAGCCAGCTGCAATGCTTCAACGACCATTCACATATATTCACATCTATTCACCATGCTGAACCATCATCAATCACCAAATTTCATCGCGGCACATGAGTTGGTAGCCATGGTGTAGCCCCAAAACTGTTGTGGTTTCCCTATTGATAATGGTTTTGGACCGCTGGATGGGTAAGGGGTAGCATCATGGCTGCAAACGCATGGCTGCTCGGCTGAAGACGCTGTCACTGAGACTACCCGAAAAGAAGGAGGCGCCGTCGCAGCCCAGGACATTGAATGGTAAATGATGGGTGCGAGTTGTGTTGATGACTAAAATGGTTGGTGGATCGAACCCCTGTGGAAAAATATTAGTCAACCAACCAATTCTTACTAAGTGCTAGTGAAAATAAAAAATTAGAACCACCAACCAGAAAATGAATCACGATGGTTTACCGTTCAGAACAGAGATAGTTAATGGTCATTGATGGTTAGTTAGTAACGGTTATTAATAATGATTACCAGCTGTTGGTAAAAAAATGAACTTTGATGGTAAAGATGTTTTTAGTTACTTGGTAGCCTTGGTGATTGTAAATGATAGGTACTTAACAGTCCATAATGGTTCATAACCAACCAGTAAGGATCAAGGATGATTAACCATGGAAAATCATGGCTGATGGATCATGACGCTTCGTGATCAGTTCAATTGACGAGGCTTTTTGCTGGAATTTGGGGTGACTTTTCATTGAGTAGCTGCTGCTGCCACATTATGGGTTGATTGGCTACAATCTATTTCCAGGTGGGGGACTGCCAGAGGGGAAATAATCCAGAACCATTTCCACACCTAGTGGTTTCTCAAGTCATAGGGGATCCCCTAGTTATCATCCTTAACCATAGCATTAAACCACCAAGCGCTTGACCTTTGAGCGGGGCCCCGTCCACTCCTTCCCCTCGGCCAGCCCAGCGGCGTCTCAAAGGTCTTGCCCAATTTCTGCTTCTGAATCTTCACGCGCTCCTCGCGTTCCGCCTGGCTCTGGCCGTTGGGACTATCCGACTCTGACCTTCAGTGGAGATCTCGAGACGTCGGCAGTTGATCATGGCTCCAGTTGATTCGAGTTCATCACTGGTTCGAATGGGTTCAGAAGTCGAATGGTTCATCGCCCGAGCAATCTATGTACTTGAGAGGTCCCCCGATCTACTGAATAGCTTATAACTCCATCTTGTGGTAGATCCATAGCAACCCCTGGAAGTGATGATGAATCACCATTCATTTGTCGTTACACTGATGCCACTGCGAACTGTCACAGCCCACCACCAGCCGGTGGTCAAAGGTGACATCGCCTGGACAAATATCTGGAACTAAACGATGAAGATATATTCGAGCTTACCAACTACGTAGATAACGATGGTTCTAACCCCTCACAAAAAAAGCCTTCCGGATATAGGTGCTTATCAAGATTGGGAACAAAGTTATGGCTGGTTTAGTAGTAGAAATGATTCATGTCAAGGATGATAACTGGGGGCACCCCTATCCTCCATGTGGTAGGGATAGCCTGGTTGCGAATATCCAGCTATGGTGGTATCCCTACCAAAGTTCTCTATCCAGCTATGGCTATAGGATGCCAGAGTTCTCCATCCAACTATGAGTGCTGATGATACTTTCGAATGGTGGGGTGACAAGCAAGGTGAGTGACCATACTAGGTTGGTAGAACTTGTGGCTAATCGTGCTTCATTGTTGATAATATCACTTTTTACCAACAAGAATAGTCAATGGGGGTACGCAAAAAATGGTTGGTTTATTACTGCAAATGGTTAATCAAAGATGATTTGGGGGTCCCCTGTTTTGAGAAACCTGTTTTGAGAAACCACCAAATAAGATCAAATACGCACACGACAATGTCATATGGTCAGTTGTTCATATCTCTTGTGATTGTGGAGCTTCCAACTCCGACCGTCCAATCGCAATCAAGGCGCAATGCTTCAAGGTGACATATTGACACATTCCAAGTGGGAATGTTGATAGATCCTCCACCCCCAAGACTGTTGGTGTCCATATCCAAAAATCTTCATGTTGAGGTGCCTTTGGGCTGACCCTGTTTATGGACACTTCCAAATAATTGCTCTTTGTTGCTTACCTTGTTGTTGTTCGACTTCTTGTTCTTGTGGTTGCCTAGCAAAGGTCGCAAACATATTGTCGATACATATGCCTATATCTTCGCCATGCTCAACCAGCATCAATCATGAACTAACCACTGACCGACATTAACCATTCACCGTGAATTCGTGGATCTTGTGATGGTCATTCATCCATAAACATGTGATTAGTGCCAACCCTGGATGGATAAACCCCTGGTTGCTTCATAGGATCCCTCAACAGCCAACTGGTTTCACATTCAAGTGGCACACCCAAGTTAATAAACCCATGGAATCTATGAATTCGGGGTTGACACTATTGGTAACAAACCATTCGTACTAGCTTTACTATTGATTCTTATCAACCACTACTAACCACGGTTTAATCCCTAGCGCAGTTGCTGTACACCATCCCAATGCATGTGTGAATGATGGACGATACTGGCCGTGCACAGTTTACACCCAGAAGAGGCACACCTCGCTCTTGTTATTGTCAACCATTACTTGCCATGGTTAACCATGCTGAATACCATGCTTAATCACCAAAATGTGTACCTAGCGGTTGAGATCATGAACTCCAACTGACCAAGCTAATGAAAACCCATTTTGGCATTAACCATTTTTGGTCATGGTTCACCACCATAACATGGTTAGCAAAAAATCAAAATGGCTAATACCAAAATCATCTATCACTATTTTTGGTTTTGAACCACCATGTTTGCAGGTATAAACGACTTTTGGTTATCAACCACCGTGGGTAAACGAAAATTCATCGTTTGGTTAAAATCAGTTCAGGCCACCATTTTTGTGGACCAAATGCCACAACGCGACCTTGCTCTCCGCCGTGGCAGCCATTTGTTCTTCCTGTGCGGCGCAGCTCACTTCGAGCTGTTGCTCCGGAGATGGGGGTGGTACCTTACGAGAAGCCTTGTTGAACATCCGAACAAATAAAAAGCAATCATATCAATAATGGCAGCTAATGATGGCAACTTGTGATGGCGGCTAATGACGGCTAATGATGGCCAACTAATGATGGCAAATGCTGGTCAATGATGGTTCATGATGGATAGTGATGACTGATGATGGCTGATGATGACTAATGATGGCTGATGATGGCTAATGATGGCTGATGATGGCTAATGATGGTTAATGATGGCTAATGATGGCTAATGATGGCCAATGATGGCTGATGATGGCTAATGATGGCTGATGATGGCTAATGATGGTTAATGATGGCTAATGATGGCTAATGATGGCCAATGATGGCTGATGATGGCTAATGATGGCTGATGATGACTAATGATGGCTGATGATGGCTGATGACGACTACTGATGGCTAATGATGGTTCATCATCGCTAACACTGTTTAATAATGATGAATAAAAGTCTAGTCTTTGTTGGACCATGCTAAGGATTATGATAATCAATAGTTGCCCAAAGCCATTGCGGATTTCTGATGAAATGTGACTCTCTCATTGCTAAATGATGCTGTTTGTTTGTTCAATGATTTTATCAATCAAGTTGATTGCCGTACAATTGCTAGATGAGCATGATAATCAAGTTGCCTTTTCTACTACCTATCATGGTGGCCAATTTCGCAATGGTGATCATCAAGTTGATTGCAGAACTTAGCCAGGTCGCAACATGCTTACAAGGTGGGCCCCTAGCAGTTCGAACTTGGGTTATAAACCCTGATAAGTGATAGTTACCCCTAGTTCAGTTAGTTATAAACCAAGTTACAAGCGGTTGGAGGCCCACCTTGTATTGATGATTTCTCATTGTCTGCCACGGTTGTCAACTGTGAAGGAAGGCACCCCTGGGCCAAGAACAATGGGATCTGCAGAGCATCTGCATGTTCAAAAGGATGATGGTTCATTGATGGTTCATGTTGACTAGTGATGGTTGCTTCCAACCTTTTTTGAGTGCTGAGGCCATGGTAATAGGGCTTGTTCACCTACGTTTTGCTGGATACGAATCCCATGGTTATATCCCAGCCGCCGAGCTGCACACCCAAGTATACGGTTGGATCCCTTAGTCTCCAACTGGTGATTTTACCACATTAGCAACCACTATCCAGCCATTGTTTACTTTTATTCACAGTCGGCTATCCATCGGTTCATTCCATGATCCAGCCATTGTTAACAATTCCAAAGCACTTCTAACCATTTTCAACCATCACTCACCATTATCCAACCATTTTCAACGATGATCAACCATTTTCGACCATTGTTAACCATTAGTCATTCATAAAATGGCTTAATAATTATTATCAACAGCCATTCTCAACAGCCGATCAGTTGTTCAATTATTGGTCATCGAATATGGCTGCCATCTGCAGTTCCAACTTGGGTTATAAACCCTTATAACTGGTAGTTTCCCCTAATTAACTTAGTCATAAACCAGTTGGGGGCCCACCAGTTGGGTTATAAACCCTTATAACTGGTATAAACCAAGTTATAGGTTGGGGGCCCACCTTGTATATCAACAGCCATGCTTCACCAGCCCACCCTGGGCCCCGTCACACCGGCACGCACACCTCGGCCTTGTCCCAGGGCGTGGGTCCGTGCCAGTTGGCATCGTCCGTAAACTCCGTGCCCAGGGTGTCTAAGGATCGGCGGCCCAAGCCCGCCAACCTTGGCAGGTGATGCGCCCTGGGTTAACCAGTTTGTAGGGTGAAAATTGGGGGATGAACCTTGGGATTTGAAGGGTTAACCCTTAGGGATGGAGGGTTCACTAAGGGTTGTCAATGGTGAGATGAGGATCTTATAAGGTTAGTTTACCAGAACCAGCTAAGGAATCATAGGGCGAAAATTTGCAGAGTTTATAGTTTGTAGGCTGGATTTGGTGTAACCCAATGGTGAATTGAGGGATTTAAAGTGTTCATTGGGGATCATTAATACTTAGTTAAGGTTATCAATAGTTGATTCTGGGTTATGAATGGTTAGTTGAGGGTTATAAATGGTCAGTTAATGGTGAATTAAGGGCTATCAACCGTTGATTCAAAGGTTTCAACGATGGGTTACTCATGGACTCATGGTCAATTAACGATTATATTAAGGGTTATCAATGATGAAAAGAAGGTCTTTGTAGGGTTTACTGAATTGACCTGGTTGCGAATAACTATCAATAATCATAAATGCTAAGTTACCTAATCAATGATTATTGGTAGCTACGAACAGTGATGAATCATATAGGGGTTCTGCGGTTAATTGAAGGGTCTTGATGTGGTTAAGGATTCTTGATGTGGTGAATGATGACTAATAGCGGGAGGTCAATGGTTTGCAAGGGCTCGTAGTGGCTAATTGATGTCTATCAATGGCTATTAGTGGTTGATGAGGGCTGCTAATGGTTTTTTCATGGTTCATAGTGGTTCATTAGTGGTTCATTAGTGGTTATTTGTCCTGGTCGGTCATGAATGATAGCGGTTGACAATGATTTATAGTGGGGTTGATAGCGGTTGCTACTGTAGTGATGAGAAATGGTTAATGGTTGTTAATATTGATTTAGATCTTATCATGACTGCTATTGAGAAATCATGATCTATAATGAAAACCTGAAGAAGAATCCCTTTTGGTAGTGACTGCTAGTGGCGAATCATCATCCATAGCGATTGATAGTGGTGAATTAACGGTATCTAATTGTTGCTATTTCTAATCATTATCAATCATGATTAGGAGTGATAATGATGGACAATGATGAGTAATCACGATTGACGAAGGGTCATAAAAGGCATCGAGAGTGGTGCATCATTATCTGGTTGGTGATTGAACCACCCCCATGAAAAAGATTTGTCGACCAACCATTTGTTAATGATCACATTTGCGAAAAAAAATGTCATCCTCAAACCACCAACCAGCAGTTGTTTAATTAACCACTCTTGTTGTTCATTATTCCCTACTATTAACTCTTCTTACTAGTTGTAACCACCAACCTGTTATCATCGACAAAAGGTCATCAAAACCTCCCAACAACACTGCCATTCTTCAAACTGCGGTGCTGATCCTCCCACCCGTCGAACCAAGCTCTGGTGTTTCGAGCTGTGCGGAACGTGCGCCTTTGTCTTAGAAAGCTGGTAAGTTCCAATAGGATTTCATTACCAATAGGTAGAATAACCAAAAGGATTAATGGGTTCTAAAGCCATAAGGATAATGATGGAACCATTTCCTTTATGGTTTTATGGTAGAAACGGAATTCCACAATTGTCGCCGCCATTATCATTAGTGCAATATCAATACAATTAATTGTTTGTAAATAAACTGGTTTCAGTATTCTGACACGCACCATTTCTTCGTATCACCATTGCTGCTCTTAATTCTTGTGGTCATAGTCACCATTGCTGCTATGATTGTGATACATATTTCAGGAACATAGTGCGCAATTTTGGGCAAAATCAAGTTGATTACAGATCGCATGTCAATAATGAAACACGATCCTCTCTTTATTATATACTTCTAGACATGATTATATTCTCTAGGATGCCTCGAATATTAGCCACCATTGAAACACCCATGTGACCCCACGTACATGAGTTGGAAGTATCCGCCCAACAATGCCGAACTGCATTTTAGGAAGCTTTGGGCGAGCCTCGCTTCAAGTTGCAGTCCAAGAGATCATAACTTGGTACGAAGGTCGTTGGCAGTGTTACACCACCCCTCAACTTGTGGAGGTCAAACCCAAAAAGAGTGTCCAAAAGTTGCACGTTCGGATCTTCCAAATGCTGCAATCAACTCGAGCTGCAGAATCATCTCCAGGGATCCACATGAAATTAGATTTGCCGCAAAAGCTTTTCCATGTCAAACATGAGATGTCTATCCCTTGATGATGTACCTCGTGACGTATCAAGTTTTAGAAACATTCTAAAAATGGGTGTTTCTCAAAATAGGGGGTACCAAAAAATGGTTGGTTGAGTACTACTAATGGTTAATAATGGATGATTTGGGGTCCTCCTATTTTGAGAAACCACCAAATATCTAAAAATGGTTTTTGCCAGCTAATGATGTATCAAGTTTTCGAAGGGCCTAGGGCCAACGCTGCCCTGCGACCAAGCCACAAGCGGTAGAGTTTTTTCTGCCCTTCACTACCCTGACCAAATGCCCCGAGTTTTGGGCGGACGAAGGGCCGTTGGTTGAAGAATCCGAATCAACGTTTGAAATCTGGTCCCCTGGTGGCGCAGGATTTCAACAACAGGACTGGTTTTTCCAGATGTCATGATAAAACGGCGCATTTTTTCTTGTTCTGAGGGAAGTAAAAGCAGAAGAGGCGCTCTTTGGTGACCTGACTGACTTCAACAGTTTCTACACTGTGAAGGGGCCTGACTAAGTAATTGGGATTCCTCCATGGTGGTTATGAACCCCTTAACAAGCCCCTGCCTTATCATCGGGGGGTACACCTTTGGGGGGGTCACCTACAACGGCTATGGCTACAACGACTATGGCTAAGAGCTCACTTTTCTGGCTAGGTTTCTCAGTAGGACTCCCAACATGGCAACTGAGGAGATTTTTGTCGCTTACCTTCTGGTGCTCACCTGGATCGCTGGAACATGGCCCCAGAGGATCCTTGGAAATCAGCTATTTTCAAGAGGTTCAAAGCTTCGGTCGGCCATATCCATCAACGGCTGAACCAGCAAAAAAATGCGAGTTACAATCCCCACGAATCATAACTACATTCACCACTTAGGGAGGTTTACTGCCAACCACTCCGTAGGTTTACTGCCAACCCCATGGTAGCATCAACCCTCAACCGGCAGCCTACCCACCACCTACCATGGTAGCGTCCAAACGCGCCTCCTTGACAATGGCGACCAAGCGCTGTGCCACTTCGTCCACCTGATAGCGTTGGTGATATGGTCACTATGGTGATTACTAATGGTTAACCATGGCTTACAAAATGTGGGTACTTATGGTTAATTATGCTTAAATGGTTAATTGTGATTACAAAATATGGTTAATTGTGGTTCAATGACTAAATCTTACTAATTGTTAACCATGACTAGCAATAGTTAACTTTATTGATCTACTAAAATAGTGGCTAATTATGGTCGAATGACTCGTTTGAGAATGTGCCAAGCCATGGGCTAACCAATAGGCCCCACCAAACAATGATCGGTTTGCGAACTGGAACCATTGGTTGACTGGGGTGCCATTATTTTGGCACATAGCCATATGGCTGGTGATCAAGTCAACTTGGGGTACTCACAGGCCAATCATCCAGTTCATTATCCGTTGATAGTAGTTGATAGTAACAAACCATCCATTGCTTTCGGGTACCACCAGCTATTAAGAAACCACCAGATAGCTGGTTGTCAATAAATCATGTGGCTGGAGATTCGCAAAATGTCCTGACTATTTGGCTATGAATGGACCCCAAGAACATTGGAGGGGCCCACAACATCTGAACCTGGCAGTTCTGTTGCTGGTTGTTGCTACGATTGCATCCTGAGCGGTGGTGAAAATGTCACTGGTGTGACCATAACGTAGCGGTCAGGACTCGCCCTTTCCCTTGACAATGGTTGGGAATCATTGCTATTGCCAGCTCATGTCGCATCTTGTCAACAACCAACTCTTTCCTGGTGTTGGCTATTATGTTATGTTGATTATCCTCTCTGAGTGACTGGACTACTACCAATCATTACATAACATTCACTAGTTTACCATTCTCAATTGTTTCATTGGCACTCTGATGGCTGACCGTGGCTTACCAGCTCACTACCATCCATTCACGTCACCCATCTTCACACTTTCAACTGAACCACCAGCTTTTGGTGCTGAAACTGCCCACATCAAACTGCCAACCGTTGTTCACCAAAGATTTTGGGTGAACCAAATCTTGCCAACTAAGAGTTTTGGGTTTTCCCATAAAAACTGGTGCTTCAACACACATCCAACTGCCAACGAGGCGAACCCAGGCCCATGTTCCACGGCTCGCTGGTCGTCGCCTGCGCGACAAACTCGGTGAGTCTCCGGGGGATCACTGCATGGTCTCCACCGGCAGGGCTGGCCTTAAAGCGCAAGGGGTTGATGGCAAGAAAGTGAACAAGCATGGTTGAACATGGTTAAGTGTGGATGATGGAGCCATGACGGGTAACCAATGGGCTCCACCAAACAATGATGATTTTGCGAATGGAAACCATTGGTTGACTGGGGTGCCATTATTTTGGCACATAGCCATATGGCTGGTGATCAAGTCAACTTGAGGTACCCCCAGGCCAATCTTCCAGTTTATTAGCCGTCGATAGTAATAAATCATGTGGCTGGCGATTCGCAAAATGCCATGACTATTTGGCTATGAATGGACCCCAATAACATTGGAGGGCCCCACAACATCAGAACCTGGCAGTTCTGTTGCTGCGTTCGCTGTTGCTATGGTTGCATCCTGAGTGTTGGTGAGGCGCCAAAATGCAAGGGAACGAGGATGGAATACAAATTCTGGGGTTTGAGCGCTTATTCATCAGGGGAATGAAACATTGACTTCGGGCTCAGGGTACCAAGTAACTACCAATAACACTTCTCTCCGCACAATGCCGGCGGCTTTCTGTACTCTTGGCGGTGATAGTAACAAACCATCCATTGCTTTCGGGTACCACCAGCTATTAAGAAACCACCAGATAGCTGGTTGTCAATAAATCATGTGGCTGGAGATTCGCAAAATGTCCTGACTATTTGGCTATGAATGGACCCCAAGAACATTGGAGGGGCCCACAACATCTGAACCTGGCAGTTCTGTTGCTGGTTGTTGCTACGATTGCATCCTGAGCGGTGGTGAAAATGTCACTGGTGTGACCATAACGTAGCGGTCAGGACTCGCCCTTTCCCTTGACAATGGTTGGGAATCATTGCTATTGCCAGCTCATGTCGCATCTTGTCAACAACCAACTCTTTCCTGGTGTTGGCTATTATGTTATGTTGATTATCCTCTCTGAGTGACTGGACTACTACCAATCATTACATAACATTCACTAGTTTACCATTCTCAATTGTTTCATTGGCACTCTGATGGCTGACCGTGGCTTACCAGCTCACTACCATCCATTCACGTCACCCATCTTCACACTTTCAACTGAACCACCAGCTTTTGGTGCTGAAACTGCCCACATCAAACTGCCAACCGTTGTTCACCAAAGATTTTGGGTGAACCAAATCTTGCCAACTAAGAGTTTTGGGTTTTCCCATAAAAACTGGTGCTTCAACACACATCCAACTGCCAACGAGGCGAACCCAGGCCCATGTTCCACGGCTCGCTGGTCGTCGCCTGCGCGACAAACTCGGTGAGTCTCCGGGGGATCACTGCATGGTCTCCACCGGCAGGGCTGGCCTTAAAGCGCAAGGGGTTGATGGCAAGAAAGTGAACAAGCATGGTTGAACATGGTTAAGTGTGGATGATGATGGTTATTTGAGGCTTGACTCACGGTCAATGATGGTTGCTTGACGGTTGATTATTGGGTGTTTGGTGATGGTTATTGAGTGCTGAAGAATTGGTTAATGATGGTTGATGATGGCTTGATGATGGCTTGATGATGGCTTGATGACGGCTTGATGACGGCTTGATGATGGCTTGATGATGGCTTGATGATGATGATGGTGATGATGATGATGGTGATGATGATGATGGTGATGATGATGACCATGATGATGACGATGATGATGATGAGGATGGTGACGATGATGATGATGATGGTGATGATGACGATGATGATGACGATGATGATGATGATGATGATGACGATGATGATGACGATGATGATGGTGGTGATGATGGCTTGATGACGATGATGATGACGATGATGATGAGGATGATGACGATGATGACGATGATGGTGATGATGATGATGGTGATGATGATAATGATGGTGATGATGATGACGATGATGATGAT
>VSDK01029918.1:337871-340371 GCA_009767595.1 Symbiodinium kawagutii
AACGAAGCTTTCGTGCTTCAGACATCTCTTGCTCTTGACATCTCTTGCTCCAGACATCTCTTGCTCTAGACACATCTGTTGCTCTAGACATCTGTTGCTCTAGACATCTCTTGCTCTAGACATCTCTTGCTCTGCACATCTCTTGCTCTAGACATCTCTTGCTCTAGACATCTCTTGCTTCAGACATCTCTTGCTCTTGACATCTCTTGCTCCAGACATCTCTTGCTCTAGACACATCTGTTGCTCTAGACATCTGTTGCTCTAGACATCTCTTGCTCTAGACATCTCTTGCTCTGCACATCTCTTGCTCTAGACATCTCTTGCTCTAGACATCTCTTGCTTCAGACATCTCTTGCTCTTGACATCTCCTGCTCCAGACATCTCTTGCTCTAGACACATCTGTTGCTCTAGACATCTGTTGCTCTAGACATCTCTTGCTCTAGACATCTCTTGCTCTAGGCATCTCTTGCTCTAGACATCTCTTGCTCTAGACATCTGTTGCTCTAGACATCTCCTGCTCTAGACATCTCTTGCTTCAGACATCTCTTGCTTCAGACATCTCTTGCTTCAGACATCTCTTGCTTCAGACTTCTCTGGCTCTAGACATCTGTTGCATTAGCCATCAGTTGCAGTAGTCATTGTGGTTGTTCGTAACACGGAAGTATGCTTCCAAACTTCCTTTGATTAGTCACTCTTAAAACTATATACCCTAAGTGACTATGATTAGTCATAAACTATCCCCCTATCCACTATTGGTCACTCTTCTTGTAGTATAGTCACCACTATTAGTCACCATCAGTCCTACTATTCGGCTGGGAGAGGATGCTCCTTAGTCACCGTTAATGGCTACCCAGGATTAATAAACCCTAGGTTTATTGATTGGGGGTATCCCCAAAAAGCCTTGGTTTTCCATTAAAATGGGAACCCCCCTAGTTAATCAACCAGGGGTTTAGCTTCATCCTGGGTAGCCATTCTTCACCACTATCGCATCCTCCCAGCCATCCGCCACGGGAAACGCGACCTTCTTGCGGCGCTTGGAAGACTGCCAGCTGATCCTCGAGGCGCAAGGCTGGTGAGGTGGTCGTCAAGGCAACCAACAAAGTCATGAGGGGCTTTTCACCAACAAAAAAGTAGTCAATGACAGGGGTAATAACCAACAATAGTGGGATAAAACCAACAATAATAGGGTTGATGACCAACAATAAGATCAATGATAGGGTTAATGACCAACAACAATGTCAATAATTTAGGGTTAATCACCAACAATTCATGGTTTAATCACCAACAATAATGGTGAAACAACTACTATATATGGCTATGGGTCAAGCAGTTACCCAACCAATCTTATGGAGGATAAGTTTACCACAGGGTTGACAACCGACAATAGTAGGCAACATGGCGAGTTGGGTCAATATCAATCATCAATTTCATGGGGGTTTACAAGCAACAATAGTAGTGGGAAAACAACGGCTCAACATGGATAGAACCAGCGCTATTTGGGGGGGTTCTCCAAATAGGGGTACCCAAAAAAAACCTTGGTTTGTTACTTTAAATATTGAATAGTTGCAGGTTTCTCAAAATAGGGGTACCACAAATATGCTTGGTTTATTCTTGAAAAGCCTAATGATGGATGGCTTGGTGGGGTCCACTATTTTGAGAAACAACCATTTGAATGTGTAATGACTAGTTGTGGAAAAAAGTGGTTCATGATAGGTGGGATGTTCAATGATATCTAACAGGTTTATGGGTAGTTGGGTTTAGTTATGACTAGTGACGAGTAGGAATGCCAAATTGTAATAACTAATAGTTTGGTTTAGCCAATTGATGGTTTATGATAGTCAGTAACGACTAGTTGTTCAATGGATAGTTGCGGATATTTAAGCATGGAATATTTGTTGTTGCTTCCGATGGTTTTGATAATTCTCCATCAACATCTCATCTTGTGATCTTGTGGTTTTGCAACTGATAGTCATGGTTGAATCACCAACTAACCATAGACACTAACAGTTAATGCTATGTTTTGATTCGCCCAGCTTTGAAGTGACTGAAGTACCAGCTATTGGATCTAGAAGCAAAGTGGCAAATGAACATCACGAATCGTTTCAAACCAACAAGTGCTGATAACATTTTGTCAGATATGCCTGTGAATCAACAGTATCAACCCTCGAAATCGGTCCACAATCGTGCTGCCCCTTTGGGACGTCCCTTTGAGTCCATTGGAAACACCCTCCCGTCGCTGGTCCGCCAAGCATCTTCCATCGGAATCTGCGAATGCATCGCAAAGACCTTGAACTTCAGATTGAAGGTCCTCCTGCCAGCAGTCTAGTCAACCGCCAGCTTGTCATCCCTCAAGAATGATCAAAACCCATGCCAAGCCGTGGCCATCCCTTGGGCCATGCGTCTTCTTGGGGTACCCTGGCGCGGTGGGTGATCATAATTCCAACAACAACCCATCCGAAACAGGGGGAGCCCTAGCCTACACCACCCGCCACGGTCACCC
>VSDK01029918.1:345371-366728 GCA_009767595.1 Symbiodinium kawagutii
CAGTGTCAAGAATTATCAAGATGTTATTGACCAGTAATGACAAGTGTTGATAATATTGACCAGTGTCAAGAATTATCAAAATGCTATTGACCATCATTACCAATCATCTATAGTGTTGATAAGTATGAACCATCATAATATTCATTCTTATCAACCACTTTCGATCAGTATAAACCTTGACTGACGATGGAAGTCACCTCTTCAAGCCAGATGGTTTGGGCACCATACACCATCTTCAACGATCACCATCACAAATCATCACAGAAACATCGTTAATGATGGTTAATGATGGTTAATGATGGTTAATGATGGTTAATGATTGGTCATCATTAAGCATAGTTGCCCATCATGAATCATTCTTAATCATCGCTGACCTTGATTGACCATCCAATCATCATTGAGCCTTGTCCTATGAATCAGTATTTACCACTGTCAAGGCTTATTCACCGCTACTGTTAGCCACCATTGACCACTGTCATGACCCGCTATCAATCATCATCAAGCAAAGGTTATCAACCATTGTTCTGCAACCATTCTTTAACCAGTCATTAATCATTAGTAAGCATAAAAAACAATCGTCAAAATATTGCTTATTGTTATCGCTATTGATATTGGCAGAGCAATTGCTTATTCATCACTATTAGCCACCATGAATCACCATCAATTGGGAGTGGGTCAAAACCCTGTACCCCTGTTTCCCCTGTCATTAACCATTGTTTTCCCTATTATTCTTCGTGACTATCCCCCATTACTTGGTTGGTTAATATTCACCCGTAGCCAGGAGCCATATGTAGCTGGTACATACTGTATCCCCTATAATTGTTAGTTATCATCCCCTATTAACAACAATTAAACCAGCTATGATTGCTTGGTTCATTGCTATGAATCATCCAGCTATGCTTATTGTTATTGCTATTGATATTGGCAAATCAATCGCTTAGTCATCACTATTTGGCAGTGGGTCAAAAGCCCGTACCCCTGGTTCCCCTATCATTAACCATTGTTTTCCCTGTTATTGTTGGTGGAAATCTCCCATGAACGTTGGTTGGGTTAATACTGACCCAGGTCGCCATACAGCTGGTATATATCCCCTATAACTCTTAGTTATCATCCCCTGGTTGATCAACCATTAATCAGCTAGGCTTCACCATTGGTTGGTTGGTGAACTGCTTGACCCATAGCCATACACTTGGTATAAATCCCCTAAAATTGTTTTCCCTATGGTTTGGTTGGTCATTATAAGCCATTATTGCTGGTTAATATTGACCCAGCTCGCCATTTGCCACTGTGAATCACCATCAATTCGAATCTTCGCTTCGAGTCGCACCTTCTCCTCGAACTTTCGGCTCAGTCGCCAGACAAGGCTCTGGGTTTGGCTGCTTATGCCCTGAAACGGAAAGCTCAGCAGAGCTGGGGCACGCACTTCGGTGAACCCCTGCGCTGTAAGGGGAACTAGTGATGAATAGTCAGTGGCCAAGCATTTTCTTTGATGGTTCAATCATGTTAGGGTTCTCTATTCATCATTTGTTACTGGTTCATGTTTGTAAATAATAGTCATTGATAATGGCCAAGAAAAAGGTGAATGATGATTGCATGACTTGTCATGATGGCCAATGATGGTTAATACTGGTTAATACTGCTCAATACTGGTTAATAACAGATATTATATCAATGCTTAACTATTGTAAACTGCGGTTGATACTAGTAAATGATGGTCGATGTTGGTTGAGAATCAATGTTTTTTGGCCAACTAGTAATGGCAAATGATGATGGCTGTTATTTGTAAATGATTTCTCATGACGGTCAACGATAGCTAATTCTGCTAGTGTGACTGATGAACAATGGAGTAACTAATTCATGGTGGATCATGGTGAATAAAAAGATAATGGTTAATACTGATGAGTAGCGGTCAAAAAACAACAATTGTGCCAACAGAGGGTTGCGACAACTGATTATGGCTGTCAAAAATCGAGAATTACTTGTAATTGATAAGAAGAAAGTAATGGCAAACATGGGTTAATCACTTGTCATAAACGATGATTGATAGTGGGGGTTAATGATCATTGCTAGCAGTCAAAATTACATGGTGCAAGCAGTGGTAACAAACGGTTGATAGTGGTTAGTAGAGGCACATCATGGCTCATCAGTGTTACTACTACCGAAAGGGTACTACTAGGGGTTAAGCAGCCAACAACGATGATGCCGCGTGTCGATCCAACCGATCCAACAATAATGATGGATAGTGACTGATAGTGGCCGCAGCGGTCATGGTTTCATACTCGCGAGAGCAGTCGCGCTTCATTGCACGCCAATCAAGCAGGATCATGATGATTCCTCCCCGCGGGGTCATGGCTGAGATCAATGTGGATATCAACTACGTACCTCCCAAAGTGATCATGCATGAGGGCTGCGAGCAAAACCGGAACTCTGCCAAAATACCTGGGCAGTCTGGGCACTATCATGGCATTTTTTTCACTGGCCTGCCCTTCGCCATGATGTCCCACCATCGTGTCTGGTGGTTTCCCTATGAAAATCCTCAGTGTTCCCTTGATTCCGGTACCACCAGCAACCATTTGGGAAGACACATCCAGGCGACTTGGCGTCCGGTTGGACAGAGATCCACTTAGTTTTGCTGGCGATCTTGTCAGATTCACACAACAACCATCCAAAGGAACCGAACCAACCCACAATCAAGCAAGCAAGCAACCAATAGACAAATCAATCACTTACTCACTTGTATTTGATATGGTGATACCCCCAAATCATCCTTTATTAAGCAGATGTAGTAACAAACCAACCTCATTTTTGGGGCCCCCCAACTGGCTGGAGAAACAGCCATCCGGACGACCATTTGTTGCCGATGGCTCACCATCAGCCGCAGCAGCCGGCCGGGCCTCCTTGCAGAAGTCCTTGATGTTGTCCAGAAAAACTTTCTGCACCTGATGGATTGATGTTTAGTCGCTGGATGATGGTTTATCAATGCCGATTTTGACCAGGATGAAGAGTACACATCTCTATATCATGATACCAAGATACACTCATGCGCCGCTAAACGCATGTGAATGTATGCATGTATGCATGTATGCCAAACATTACCACCATACAATACGGCTACCCCACAATACCATGCAAAATGATCACCCAGCCGCAACTAGTATTGAAAAAATACATGTGTAAGTAAGTATTTGTAACCATTCGTACTTTAGCAGCTTAAGCAAGTGCCCGAAGGTAAAACCATTGGATACCTTTCGCATTGGTAACCATTAGTGTAAACCATTGATAAACCTAACCATTGGTATTGGATACCAGCTGGTTAACCATTGGTAAACCAATCATCGTATTAGATTCCTCTTGGTTCATAAGGTAAACCTATCATTGGTTAACCATTGGTAAACCCTTTGGTAGCATAAACCTAGCCATTGGTTAACCATTGGTAAACCCTTTGGTAGCATAAACCTAGCCATTGGTTAACCATTGGCAAACCAATCATTGGATACAACTGGTATCCTCTAACTCAGCCAGTTCATCATTGCTAAATCATTTATAAAACCATCATTAACCATTGGTAAACCCATCGTATCAAATTCCTCTTGGTTCATAAGGTAAACCTATCATTGGTTAACCATTAGTAAACCATTTGGTAGCATAAACCTAATCATTGCTTAACCATTGGCAAACCAATCATTGGATACCATCGGTATCCTCTAACTCAGCCAGTTAACCATTATTAAACCATTAATAAAAGCATCATTAACCATTGGTAAACCATCGGTATCCTCTAACTGCTTCGTCACTGCTTCGTTCCCTTCCTTCCGTTTCCTCCGCCGCCTCGAAGCATTTGCCTCCCACGGGGACCAGTGGAACCTGGGCGGCGTTTTGCGGCGCGGCAGTGGCGGCGAGCGCACAGACAGCGCTGCGTATGGAGCGACGTGCAATGAGGTCCGGTGGTGGCCAGTGGTGACCAGTGGTGACCAGTAAGCCATAGACATCCATTGACCCTAAAAATGCAGGATGTATCAACTAAAATGACTAAGATTTGGATGCTAACTGCGGAAGACTGGGGAAGACCCCCATTTTGGGAATATGATCAATAAGTGAGCCAAGTTTCGGGAGAATCCACCGACAATCATCCCCTTTGCTTCGATTCACTAACCAGCTGGTTTCTATCATTGTTGGAACTGGGGTTGGTCACCTATTAAGATATAGCTGACTGGAAGGGTAGGAATAGGTAAGAAGCGGTTTGTTTTTCTCAGAGCAGTCAAAGCGGGGACGTATAATTCGTATCATTTGCAGAACATGAAAAATGGAAAATCTCGTTGAAAACGAGCAATTGAGTTCGCCAATTGTGGTTTGGAGATGGTTTCCCAACAGTCAGATTGTAACAACACACCAACTCAATTGGCACAGCAGCTTGACAACAGGCTATCTGACAATCTGCCCCGTGTGCTGCCTGGTATCCACCGCTAAATCGATCCTATAGCAATTTTCCACAAGCTGAGGGGCATCATGTTGTAGGTGGGAAAGATCTGCTGTGGCCCAAAACAGTGTAACCTTCCCTGCGTTCCGCAACTGGACTGGTTCAGTCTTGGTGCAAAGCATTGATGCTGTGTGACCAAGGGTCGCCCCCTTGTCAAGTCACTCTGTGCCGATCGAAATGGCAGCACAAGCAAAACTGTGAACGCTGCAAGGCAGCACCAACAGCTCAAGGCTCTGATTAAAATTCTCGCCCAAGGTCAGAGTTTGCAGGTTGCTTGGAAAGGTCACCCGATCAAGGCTCTGGTTGAAATCAGCGCCAAAAGTCAAGGTTTGCAGGTTGCTGGGCAAGGTAACCCCATCAAGGCTCTGGTTGAATCTCTTACCAAAAGTCAAAGTCCGCAATTTGCTCGGCAAGGTTGCCCGATCAAGGCTCCAGTTGAACTCCTCTCCAAAAGTCAAAGTTTGCAGGTTGCTGGGCAAGGTGACACCATCGAGGCTCTGGTTGAATCTCACACCAAAAGTCAAAGTTTGCAGGCTGCTCGGCAAGGTGACCCCATCGAGGCTCTGGTTGAATGCAGACCCAAAAATCAGAGTTTGCAGGTTGCTTGGCAAGGACACCCAATCGAGGCTCTGGTTGAATCTCACACCAAGAGTCAAAGTTTGCAGGTTGCACGGCAAGGTGACCGGATCAAGGCTCTGGTTGAATGTTATCCCAAAAGTCAAGGTTTGCAGGTTGCTGGGCCAGGTAACCTGATCAACGCTCTGGTTGAATCTCACACCAAAAGTCAAAGTCCGCAGTTTGCTTGGCAAGTTTACCCGATCAAGGCTCCAGTTGAATTCCCCTCCAAAAGTCAAAGTTTGCAGCCTGCTTGGCAAGGTGACCCGATCAAGGCTCTGCTTGAATCTACTGCCAAAAGTCAAAGTTTGCAGGTTGCTGGGCAAGGTAACTTCATCGAGGCTCTGGTTGAATCCCACGCCAAAAGTCAAAGTTTGCAGGTTGCACGGCAAGGTGACCCGATCGAGGCTCTGGTTGAATCTCTCGCCAAAAGTCAAAGTTTGCAGGTTTCTTGGCAAGGTGACCCGATCAAGGCTCTGCTTGAATTCAGCGCCAAAAGTCAAGGTTTGCAGGTTGCTAGGGAATGTAACCCTGTCAAGGCTCTGGTTGAAGTTACTGCCAAAAGTCAAGGTTTGCAGGTTGCTCGGCAATGTAACCCTGTCGAGGCTTTGGTTGAACTCAACGCCAAAGGTCAAAGTTTGAAGCTTGCTCGGCAAAGTGAGCAGGTCGAGGCTCTGATTGAATGAATCGCCAAAAGTCAAAGTTTGCAGGTTGCTCGGCAAGATGACCCGATCAAGGCTCTGGTTGAATCCAGGGCCAAAAGTCAAAGTTTGCAGGTTGCTCGGCAAGGTGACCCGATCAAGACTCTGGTTAAATGCATCGCGAAAAGTCAAAGTTTGCAAGCCGCTTGGCAAGGTGGCCCGATCAAGGCTCTGCTTGAATCTACTGCCAAAAGTCAAAGTTTGCAGGTTGCTTGGAAATGTAACCCTGTCGAGGCTCTGGTTGAAGTCAAAGCCAAAGGTCAAAGTTTGCAGGTTGCTCGGCAAGGTGATCCTATCAAAGCTCTGGTTGAATCTACCACCAAATGTCAAAGTGCATAGGTTCCTCGGTAACATGACCCGATCAAGGCTCTGGTTGAAATCAGCGCCAAAAGTCAAGGTTTGCAGGTTGCTGGGCAAGGTAACCCCATCAAGGCTCTGGTTGAATCTCTTACCAAAAGTCAAAGTCCGCAGTTTGCTCGGCAAGGTTGCCCGATCAAGGCTCCGGTTGAATTCCTCTCCAAAAGTCAAAGTTTGCAGGTTGCTGGGCAAGGTGACACCATCGAGGCCCTGGTTGAATCCCGCGCCAAAAGTCAAAGTAGCCAAGGTCTGGGGAAGATCGTGCAAACATTCGCTGCATGGTTCGCCTGCTATCTGTGTGATGCCTTCCAGTGCAATCACTTCGTCAGAAACTGGGAATCCCTTGAGAAATCTCCATGCAGCACCTACATCTGTGGGAAGAAAGGTGCAGGACAGTGTCGCAACTTCATTCTCGATGCCTTGTTGTTGCAACGTTTGGTGCGGGATCAGCGGTGAAAAATTGTGTTGGAGAGTAGGCTTTGCACCTTTCTTTCCAGACAGTTGCGTTGAAACCATCCGAAGCACTTCGAGTCCCAAGGTGGAACGGCAAATGCGCAAAATGCACTCTTGGCCATTCAGGCAAACCACATGAAGCTCAACCAGCGTGCTGCTTCCAAATTCAGAGCCACCACCACTGCCAGTTGCCATGTGGGAATTTAGCACAGCTGGCAGAAGCCCGAATTCCGTCACTTGAGCCGTGGGGGAGTGACAGTTGCACTTGTGGTTCATTGCCTCCAAGCAACCAGACCAATACAACCACAACAAATAAATATTGAGAAAGGGACGCCACCAGGGTCCACGATTCCAACACATGTGTTTTCTCATGTGTTTTCTTAAATCAGGTTCAACAAATGAACAAAAGAATTTGGGTATAGCAAAGACCTCAGCAAGAGCAACGTGAAATGGTCCGCTAGTCACACTTGCCCAAATATTGAACGTGGTGGACTTCCGGACCAGAAATAGCCATTCTATCTATGTGGATGGATGAATGGATGGATGAATGGATGGATGAATGGATGGATGAATGGATGGATGGATAGATGGATGGATAGATGGATAGATGGATGGATGGATAGATGGATAGATGGATGGATGGATAGATGGATAGATGGATAGATGGATAGATGGATAGAGGGATAGAGGGATAGAGAGATAGAGAGATGGAGAGATGGAGAGATGAAAAGATGGAGAGATGGAGAGATGGAGAGATAGATAGATAGGTAGGTAGATAGATAGATAGATAGGTAGATAGATAGATAGACAGATAGATAGATCGGGAGGTAGGGGGGTAGGGGGTAGGGAGGTTGGAAGGTTGGGAGGTAGGGAGGCAAGTAAGTAAGAAAGCAAGAAAGAAGAAAGAAAGATAAATGGATAGATAGATGGGTGTTGATTCATTGTGGCGAAACAATGGTTGAATGATGGTCAATATTGATGCTGAATGTTCATAATAATACTTGTCACATTGTCAATGATTAAGGCTCGTAATAGTCATCGTCCACTAACAACTCGTAATAACAGGTCATAACCCATCCTAACAGCTAATAACCTACCCTACCATCACTATATGACAGGACTCATGAAACCATCCCCCTACCCATCCCACAGCACCTGTGCTCCATCCACCTGCAACTCACCGAAATAGCTCCGGAAGAGATGGGCCTCACAGGCAGAGCCATGGCACGCACGGCACTGCAATGGCTTGCCGGAGAGGCCGCGGGATCAATGAGTATTCGGGCCATATTCGAGCACTTGGATGGTAAATGAGGTGGTCAATATATAATGGTGAATGAGGTGGGTAGTGATGGTTGATGGTTAATGCAGTGGTGAATTGAACTTCCATGATATTGATGCAAGTGATGGTTCGTGAGGTTGCTGCTAATTCTGGCTTCATTTTCCTGAGGGTCGATGCCAGTGTTGTATCACGTTTTGGCATGAGAATGGATAGTGGTTGCTGATGCTACGCACGGTGATGCGGCGATTGGTTGGTGGTGGTTTTGTGCTCACCAACCATGAGCCATTTGGATAAACGAGAAAAAACATGACAAGCCATCATCAACCTGCTTATGAACAATATTGTCAAACCAATAATGATAACAATAATGAATGGCTATTTGTGGTGATTGATCAAACGCACCTTAATTATGACCTACTTGAGGCCAGGGGTAGGTGACGAAAGCTAGCATTGCAAAAGACTTGACCGAAGAAAACAAACACCGATAAAGCATGCATGCATTTTGTTGAAGAAAACCGCAACATGCAACGACCCTGCAACGACCCTGGGGGGCATTGAGCCTGGTGAGGGGGGGGGGGGGGAAAAATTTAAATTATTTGAATTATTTGTGACTTTTGGAGGCCCTGTCCCTGCCAATTACTTGCTAAAGCAAGAGCAACTTCAGCCAGCTGACGCTAGCTGTCGTGATTATCACCATCATGAATGGTGATCCATCATTGCAACCATCAGGAACAGCTCGCCCAAGAAATGGATGGCTTTCTCCAACCCTTCCATGACAGATATCTAGCGCTTGCGCGCCGTTCGAGGCCCGGTGCGAATCTCCAATAACTGGTGGGATTCCCCGTGATCAAACGTGATGACTGAGCCAGTCACCCAAGGCTTCAGCAAATCATGGCTTCACAAAGCTCGAAAAACCCACTGCAACTCTGTCATTAACCAAGGTAGACCGGGTAGACCTGAGCCCTGGGCTCTGTTTCCCTGCCACCATGGAGGCACCGTCATGGCCCCACGTTTCCCGGTTTCCATCTTTCACCATCAACCATAAGCAAGTCGATAGCCCTCAAACATCAGCATTTCTTGAGGACTTCAAGACAAGGGGCCGAGGCCCCGGTCGGAACCAATCGCACTCTGGTCAACTGTGAAACTTCAGCGTATTGGGATGCCACTGTAGCTGCCCAATCAATCCCTAATACAAGTATCAACCATGATGGATGGAGATTCGATGATCCATTCATCCCTAGTCACCATCGCTAAGGTTGACTCGAACCATCACCAGCCACACCGACACGGGAGCACCTGCAGAGTGGCTGACATGATCACCAGATTCACCTGAAGCAAAGCCGTGGCGCTTTCACCATTGGTGGGTTGACCAGGCCGGTTTCACCATGCCACTCGCTGGACCCCACTAGTTGAACCATCAATGGTTCAAAGATGCTGAGGATGAGCTGGGGATACGCCATTTGTGATCACCAGAGCTGGGGATATGGATGACCAATCCAAGTTTCAGCTATGGCAGCCTGGCATCAAATTCGCAGTCTGGAATTGGACATTACTTGACCGAAACTTGGCGGTTCATCCCATTCAGCAAGTGGGTTATAGCCTAGGTTACTACTCACTATCAATCAGTATCATTAAGCATGGTGAATAATGATTCACAACCATTGCTTACAACTATAACAGCGCTGGTAGTGCAGAATCACTATCAATCACTATTGACTTATTGAGCACTCGGCCTTCTGGAAGAGCTGCCAAGGCTTGTCAGGTCCCAAAACCTCATGTGACCTGAAAGCATGAATTCCTACATGGTTTTGTGTATCATCATTATATATCAGATATCCTTATTCGTTGATTCGTTCGACAGCTTGCTTTGGTTTATTTTATCTCATATGATCTGAAATTTGTTCTGGTGACAACTTGGGATTCAGGTGTTTCGCTTACCTCGAGGAAGCAGCTGTCTCAGTTTTGGCATTGTCGCAGCACGTCCATTGAAGGTACCGCAGAACCTATGCTTGTCACCGTTGGTTCGTTCTGGAGTGCCAGCAACTTCTACGATTCCCGTATGTCATCTGGCAGAGCACCACCTCATGGACAACACTGCAAAGGCAGTCTGCCCACCTCATTAAGAATCAAATCAGAATGATCTTTGTTCATCACCAGCAAAGAACGATTGATTCATCTCTGTGGATCTCATGTTCATCGTTTCAACTCTGGATTTACCCTGTGGTAGATATTAGATTGACCTGGGAAAGGAAAATCCAGCATCGCCTTACAGTTTACTCTTAATCATGCTAATTTCCAGGCTAGCCAGATTTATCTACCATAGGTCAACTAGTATCACCATCACAAACAACTATTTGCTTGTCATTCATTCCACTCATTTGCCAGGAAACGTCATCAACTACTCTTAAGCCTTGTCAATTGTTGAGTAGTGACCGCTCTGAACCACGGTGAAACCATCATTCATCAACATTCACACAAACATTCAGCACTATGAACCACGCATTCCCCATGATTTATCATCACTATCTGCTAGTGAATCCCTACATGACCACGACAAATCACTATTCACGATAAATTCATAACAACCATTAACCACTAAGTAACCACCATTTTCCACCATTAATCACCATCAATTCATTCATCACATCTCCATCTCCCACGGCCACTCCCCACGAAGCAGGCGCCTATGCCTATGCCTGGCCCACCCACCGCGGCGCGTGGCGCCTGTGGGAAGCGGTGCAGCAGCAGCCTGGCGACCAAACTCAGGAAGTCCGCATCGGCCGAACGCTCGTGGATCTCGTCGAAGACCTCGGTGGGTCGTTAGATGCCACGGCGTCTGCAGCGATGATAGCGCCATACCCGGCGTGGTGAATGGGTGGATACCCGGGTGGTTCATGGGTGGTGAAGCAACCAGCTTCATAGCTGGTTTAATATGGTTAATAATAGGGGATGAGAACTGACAACTATGGTTAAATATTGGTTGATTGATGATTAACTGGCACCAATGGTTGATATTGTAGCCAGTAATGGTTAACGATAGGGGATAATTGCCAGCAACAATGGGGGGATATTGCAGTTGACCAACCAATAGTAGCTGGTTTCATGGTTATATAATAGGGGATGATGACTAACAATTTTAGGGGATATGTACCAACTACACGGCTATGTTCATATTAAGAGACCTCTAGATATTACAGCCAATAATGGTTATTAGCATGGTTAAGAACTAGTGGCTGAATATTAGTACTAATGGCAATAGATGCAACTTAGCCACTAGATATTGTAGCCAATAATGCCTAAGAACTAGTGGCTGATCTAACACCAATGGTTACTAACCATGAGATGGTGTGATTAACTGGGAAAGCCTGGTGTTTTTCAACGGTTAACTGTGGTTATTGTTTTCTTGCCAGCCAAGGCTTCGTGCCTCCTCTTGGCACTGGGTGAAACCGTGGGCATTCGAAGGCGATTTCAACTGTGGTTAATAGTGGTGAACTATGGTCAACTGTGGGGTATACATCCAATCAATGGGTCTTTTTTAAGATACAGGAGTACTCCAAAGTTATGGTTGCTTTACTACGTAATAGACATTCAATATACGGGATGATTTGGTGGGGTACCATATTTGGAGAAGCACCCATGTAGTCAATAATGGTTGAGAACTAGTGGTTGAGAATGGCTAATAATAGTAGGTTGCTACAACAACTGGTTGATAATGGACTCGCCACAGGGTCAACGAACCATCACAGGATCGATGATTGATGAATGATGGCGGAGCATGAGCCTATCTATTGAGGTGATAAATCCATCGTTGGGCATCATAGTAGCATCGCACAGTGGATGACAATGGTTAGTAGTGAAGTAGTGAATTATTAATGACAACAGTAGTTGCTTGATGATCATTAACTACCGATTGGCAAGTAATAAACATCATTGACTACTGACTCTTAATCACTACAGGTTGGGGTTAATCATCGTTTATGAAGGTTTATAATCAGTAGTCACCAAAATTGCCGTTCTCGATAGCAGGGTAATGAATGGCTACAAGAATAATGCTTAATGATATCTACTTGATGATTGATTGGGGCCAATAATGACCCCCTACAAATGATTAATAATATGGTTAGTGATGACGATGGTGATGATGCTTCGTTGATGGTCAATAATTGATGATTTGATTATGACGGCTGATAACCGTGGTTTCGTGAAATCATGATGTTTGATGATGATTCATCGCAGTTCGTATTCGTGAACATACCAATATCTTTTGGTAGACCATGGTCGATCATTTTTCTTCCAATGGCAAATGATGGTGAATCATGGGTTTGATAATCAGCTACACTGCAGTATAGTCAATTGTGGCTAAAAATAACCTATCGTGAATGATGATCAATACCCTCTGAGAATCTAATATAGCGATGGAAAATCCTCTAATGATTGATGCTTTCCCAGGCTTTCTCTATAACGCATGGAGATTTTCCAGCCTGCTATACTAGATTGCGGGAGTGTAGTGGAATGGATAAGCTGCTAGTGACCAACAATAGTAGTTGATGGATTTAATCGTGGCAAGTATCGTGGATTTTGATGTGAAATGATGGCTTGCAACAATGATGGCTGGCAGTGAAAAGTATTGAATCGTGGATGAGAGTCCAGCTGATAGGGCTTTCTGATGGTCAAGCACATATTGGTGAGTGATGGCCAAGCGTGGTATACAGGCTCACAACTGATTGATATGGGATAACGACAGCCAATAACGGCAAATGACTGTGTTTCTCAATCAGCCTATGAAAGCCAATGATGGGTGAAAATGGTTTGAAGTGCTTGATCCAATTCTCTATCATCACAAATGAAGGTGTACTTGTGATTGAAAATCGCAGATGATAGCTCCTGATGGTAAACCATGTCTAATGTTGGCAAACAACAGTTGGCAATGGATAGACGTGGGCTCAGAATGGGTGATGTAAAAAAAATGACCCGAACAGACAAGAACCAGCAAGAATACGTGTGTGATACACCAACTACGCACCTCTCCTGACATTGCATTGTTGCTTCTGTTGCTTGGTCACCCAAAACCCCAAATGATTTTAGGTACCGGAATCTCCAATGTTCTTATTGCGGGCATATCCTTGCTTTTCAGACAGCCTCATGGAATACCAAAAATGACAACTGAAACTCCAAGCCATTCTGCTACATGTACCTCATCTGTGATCATAAAATACTCTAATTTTAACAAAGCATGGCGCTGCGCTGGGCTTTGATGGGCAGCCCAAAGATGCGGTCATTTCTACTGGCAAAATTTGTGAGCCCCGTCCTTGAAAGACCCCAAGACACATTCCCAATCCTATCTTTACAAAATGACACGGATCATGACAGCAATGAGGCCTCCCCAAGACCTGTCTTTGTAGCTACAACATCCTGGGTATCAAGGGAATATCCGCAGAGTTTTCCTGGCTGACGTGACCAAGGGTTTAGAGCAAAAGAGTTTCTGTGTTGTACTTCTCCCAGTAACAAACCCTTGCATCATCTCAGATCCCTCAACTAATCCACGGGCCCAATGATGCTTTGATAACCAAAGATTCTCACTTACTGGGCAATGGTCCGGTACCGCCAATCATTACCACTCATGGTTTGGGAATAGTTGGATAAATATTGCCAACGATTGAGAAACTGTAAGTATAAGCAGCTGTTCCCAAACCACCCGTTACCCCAATTTGGGTACAGTAGTTGGTATCAAACTTTCATTACCCAACCCTTACCCAACCCTTCCCCAACGCTCATCCACTCCCAGGCCAACAGCAGTCCCAGGCACTACATGTGTCAGCCTTCCCAGGCGGTTGCTGTCGCTCGTGAGGGCCCTGGCTCCAAATGCTTGACTAGAAACCTGGCTTTACCCAACCTGGATGCGAAAACCTGGGTCACAGGTTTTCATCACCGAAGACTCTCACAGGGAAATCCCCAAAAACATCAGGGAAACTGCAGATATTTCACTGGTGGATTTTTCAAACTAGAGATATATGGCGAGCTGGGTCAATCACTTAAGCAACCAATTTCATGGGAGATAATGACCAACAAAACTATAGGGGAACAATGGTGAATGATAGGGGAACCAGGGGGACTAAGGGTTTTGACCCACTGCCATATTTCGGTAGCGATCTTTTTGTTCAGGGCCATGGTAGTTGATCGAAGGCTGTCGAACTTCGAATGACCCCGACGACAGAAACCATCGACCAAGTCACGACAGGTTAGCCCTGTGATCAGGTCCCAACTCCCTGGGTCTGTCCATGAGCGACTCACCGTTTTGGGCTAAGCTTGACCACTCTCCGCAGCTAGATCTGGTCCTTCAAAGTCATCAAATGTATGGTGTTTGTGGTATGTCATCTCTGTGTTATGGTCATGGTATACTACCCAAACAAATCATTGGGTCAGACTCATCAACTTGCTGAATCAGCAGCTACCAACACCCGACAAGGGGAGGGCTCAACCCATGGCAGCACTTCACATGTTCAGCTGCCAGGGCCGCTGCCTCAACAGCCATCCGGTGGTCTGAAAGTTCAAGCGCTTCCCCACCACGCTGTCTCCGCCGATGCGATACCCGACGCTCTGACCCAGTTCCTCGCTACGCTCCTGGAGCTTCGGCCAAGGTTGAACCAATGGTGGCCCACATTAGTTGATGGTCAGCTCATAGGAGTGAATGAGTAAAGCCAGTCTTAACCGGCAATATTGGGGGCCACTGCTAGTTGTAGATTGTTGATGAACAAAATGGTTTATGAATGATCAATGAATGGGTCATTGCTTATTAATACCGCTTAGTTTATGGCTAATTGATGTGGTTGATTGAATGGCGAAGGCTAACACCGCATGTCCGCCTTCTCCGCAGGGTGATAGCATTGGATGTTTTCTTGACTTGTTGGCCTGTGCATGATGATGAAGACAATACCTAATCATCATTACCCATCAAACACACTGATCAACCACTACCACTTATTAGCACCAGCAAACCAACCATTTAATCTGGCTTTGGACCACCCAACAACCAGAGTTGACCATTACTGCAACCAGTTTTTGTTCCATCGTTGGCTTCATCTCATTGATCATCAAGCACCAAGTGACCATCATTCACCATCAATCCACTACCAAACCCCTCATCAACCAACGTTTAACCATCACCAATTTCTCATCACCAAGCACCAACTGATCAATCATCAACCAACCCACCACCCAACATCAACCTAGCCAACCTAACCAACCTAACCAACCACCACCCCCCACCCCCCTTGTTGGAACCGCCCTAGGAACGGCACCAGGGCACCACTGTGGCTGTCCCCGCCTTGGCCACGCGCTTCGCCAGATTCACGGCGGCCATGCGGCGCGGCTGCGTCACGGCGATCTGAGCGTCGGGGAAGAGCTCCAGGATGTACCTGGGAAGCCGCTCGAGCCACGGTGACCTGCGGAGGGGTGGTCACCAGGGTTGGGGTGGTGAAATGACCAGGGAAGTGACCAGGGAAGTGACCAGGGCACCTGGTGGAGATGGATTGTTGCTGGAACTCGGAGGCTTTCTAATGAATCATCATGGTTTAGTAGGGTTTCGAATGAGCTTTCTGATAAGGTTTCGAATGGCGGTGAAAGGCTGGTTGGAGATGGATGGTTGGGGATCTATGGTTGGAGATGGATGGTTCGCTCATGGGGAACTCAGAAGGTTTCCAACAAGCTGGTGAATAGCTCACTAATGGCTAATGATGGTGCACTAGTGGTGAACTAACCATCATCACTAGTCATGAATGATGGTTTGATGGTGGATTACTGATGGTTAGTCGTGGCTAATAAGCTGGTGAAGCATGCCGGGTGACCTGGTGGTCAACTGCTGTAAAGGTGTCAAATGGTGATGAAAGGTTGGTTGGAGATGGATGGTTGGACATGTGTAGGCGAACTAATGGAGGTCATGATGGTATCATTAGCCTATGATTCAGAGTGGTGATTCTAATGGGTTTTAATGGTGATCAAACTCAGGGCCGGTCATGGGCTTTAACTAATAATGGGTGTCTAATGGGTTGATAATGGTGACAAAACTCATGACTGGTCATGGACTTTGAATGGATCATTGGTTTCTAATGATGGCTTGTTAGCCAGTAGAAACCAAGTAACCATGAACTATTGGTGGATTAGCCCTGAAAAAAAACCACTCATTGGTAGAAATCTAACGGCTAATACAGCAAAAAGGGTCATCATGGTTGGTTAATGGTTGGTTAATGGTTGGTCAATGGTTGGTCAATGGTTGGCTAATGGCTGGTGGTTGGTTTCTGATGGTTGGTTGATCATGGTTACTGATGATAAGTAGGTGAACCATCGTTATGGATGGCTTCTCGGGAAGGTGGTTGAGTGGTTAGTGAAGCATGGGACTCGGCTGTTGATGAATAATGGCATTGATTAATGGTTATTGGCTAATGGTTAATGATTAATGATTGACCAATGATTTATGATGGTCAATGGTTAATGCTTGATGCTTGATGGTCAACGGTCAATAATGGTGCTTAACAACTGGGTCAATGTCATGGATTCACATCTTCACGAAGATGCTTGGTGCAGCCAGTTGCTGGGAGATGGCAAACCAGGCCGCTGCCCTCTCGGCACGGCTCAGGTTCTCTACATCATGAGCTTCCCAGCTTTCGTCGGCCCAGGAGTACCGCCAGCCACGGTTCCATGGCCATGTGGCTGTTTCTCAAGGGGCACCACGAGTCACCATGTTTTATATTCATCATTTGCGGTAATAGACCAACAATCACTTGGGCGGAACCGAACTGGCTCAAGAAACGCCCTCATTGGTCTTATTGCCGGTTTTCATCACCTATCATTTACCACTATAATAACCCAATAAACCACTGAGAAACCACCATGGAAGTGGTCATGTGAGCCGGATCCGTCCCATGTCCAAGGGGCTGTGGCACTTGGGTGCTCTTTCCGGACCCCGTTTCGCCTTGCACGCAGACCACCCGATTCGTCATGAGTTCGTAGCACAATTTGTCCTCGGAGAGAGGCAGTGTCAACCCATCCAGGTCGCAACTCAACTGGTTGGTGCTTGGTCACCACACCTTTTACCATGGAGAAGTTGTGGTAATATTCGCAATGCTTATAGTTCAGCCACCTTGTAGTGTTCATAATCAGCATGTTCTATCCCACTTGTATCCCCAGCTGCACATCCAAGTTCAAACCAACAGTTCCAAGCAAAAGCTGGCTGAGGTTGTGAGAACAAATCATTATCGCCCTTCCAAGTGTTTGCCTTTGCTTATCATGATTATGTGAGATACAACTTATCTAGATTTAATTATTGGTTTCAGTGCTGGTATTCAGCAGCTCATGTTTCACAAACAGTTTCTGATCACCGACGAGTATGAACCAACGAGTATGAACAATAGCGTCTGACCAGCAAGGTTTACAAACTAGTCATTCGTGCTGATTACTGGTGGCCAATGATCAACTATATCAAGCCACTACAAATTTGGTTGGTTGACCACCAGTGTTTGATACCAACAGATTGGTCAAACAAAACAACATGCTAAAAATCAATAAGTTAAACCCTGCTGTTATACCACCCTGCTGTTGATTGCTTAAACCCTGCTGTTGTACCACCCTGCTGTTGTTCAGTGCTGTCACTACGAAGCACGACCAGTGGCACCCCTGGTGCCCAGTTGTCGCTCCTTATGCGCTTCAATGGGCAAGGCTGAGGAGTTCGTGGCCATGGGTTCCGTCACTTCGGCGTCCAGGGTGGCCGCGCTGGCGTGCAACTCATTGACGTCTAAGCCGGACATCACCTGACGTGGGCGAAAAGGATGGGTGGGCTGGGAAGAAGAACCAACCATGCGGGGTAGGATGCTCAAGGATTGATGATGATGCTGGTGATGATGGCGATGAGGAGGATGATGATGATGATGATGATGATGATGACCGTGATGATGATGATCATGATGATGATGATGATGATGATGAGGAGGAGGAGGAGGAGGAAGATGATGATGATGATGATGATGATGATGATGATGATGATGATGATGATGATGATGATGACCGTGATGATGATGATCATGATGATGATGATGATGATGATGACGATGATGATGATAATGATGAAGTCCCCTATCAGTAGGTAACAACAAGACAGATTGAGCCATTAAGCCAATGAGGGCCCAACGAAAATTGGGGCAAATGGAGGCCTTCCCAGCAGCCAAGCCCCTACCCGGTTCGCAGGGCTTCGCAGGCCCCGCACCTCATCTCTCCAAGCCCTGTACCCAGAACTGCATCGCATCCTCTCCAGATCCTCCTCCAGACTTGGAGCTTCTGGTGCAGCATCACCTGGCAGGAACAAGTGCCACTGATCCCTGCCACTGATCCCCAGGAAGTTCAGAAGTGCACCCAGGTTGCCTCAAAAATGACCATGCTTCATAGGCAACCTGGGAGGTGATCAATCACCTGATTTATAGCATCAGAATGGTCAATGACCTGATTTACAAGGTTGCCTTAAAAGCCACCATTGATCTTAAAAGGTAAATCTGCTGAATCACTGGTGGCTTGTCCACGCAACCAGGGTGAGGGAGCAGATCTGTGAAGAAACCTGGCCACCATTCGAAGCCGCCGCACTGTGGTGCGAACTGCTGGAGCTGGATCTGTCACATCAACAACAGACAGTTGGTGGTTGATCGCTTAATAATGGTCAATAGTGATGAATAATGATCAAGAACAACAACGACAACAACGACAACATCAACAACATCAACAACAACCACCACCACCACCACCAGCACCACCACCACCACCACCTGCACACTCATCTTCGCTGCTCCCCAACCTGCGTCCCCATCGATCCACGTCCGCGGCCCCATCTTCCCCTGACGCCGCACTTGCCGCAGCCGGGCGCCCTCCCCCGGGCGATCGGTGCCGTGCGCGTGGAAGTAGCTGAGGACGCTCTGCCACAGGGGGCCGTGGAAGAGCTCTTGGGCCCAGGGGTTCGGGGCAACCTGGGCGAGCGAGCTCGGGGTGGGTGGAGATGTGGGTGGTGGAACTGGTGGTGGTACCGGTCGCCAACCTTGGGGAAAGGATGAGAATTGGGGGTACCCCCCGGTAACTTGAGGACCGACTTATAGCGGGTTGATGTGAACGATGCTTCAGGGATTGATAATTGATATTGAGCAATGATGTCTGACGGAGATAGTTGGATGATGGTTGATAAGTGGTGAATGATGGTTCATCATATGAACTGGACCTGGGCTACTCGTGTTGAAGAGGCTTTGTTGTGGTTGCTCAATGGCGGACAGAGTACCAACAACACAGAAATGGGGATGTACAACAACCGCTAGTGATATATGCAAAGAACAAAGGGGGACATGGGTCATGTGTTGCTTTTCCATCCTACCTGAGAACGACGATCCAACTTGATGCAATCACCAACCTGTATTAAAAACCTGGCTTTGTCCATTAACAGATTGAAAAGTTGTGGCTTCTTCATCATGATCACTGGGGACACCACCCATGTTCTGGATCCCCACGGGGTGAACTAGAAGATAGCCGAAACAAATAGTTCATAAGGGCAACGATGAGTCACTGATGGTTGATAATGGTTCAGAATGGCGAATGATGGTTGAGAATAAGGGTTAATCATGCTCGAATCAAGTGGCTTCCCTCACAATCATCAACCTTTCCAGAGATTGACGTTTCGTCCCTTGAGGTGCTAATCGAACGCAGGAGCCCAAAAGTCATGGACTAAGAATTTGGTGACTCAAATTAATCATCAAGTGAACCGTTCACGAATCATTCAGTCAACTATCATTCAGTAGCTTAGTTTGGCTATTGAGTTGGTAAACCACTCACTTGATAGTGGCCACTGCAATCACCGCATGAGACTCGTAAAGGAATGATCAATCGATGGCTGGAAATTCCCATCTCAGTTGGTTGGGACCCAAGATTTGGATGAGGCCCTGGGTGCCTCGACTCATTGGCGGGCCGATGGTTGCTATGGGTTGCTAATGGATGAGTTGTTTGAGTACAAATGATGACATGCCAAGCTGAGGCGAAACAGAAACTGGAACCCACTCCCTCTTGCCCTAGGATTGCGAAGTCGCCGTTGATGAGTTTAGTTGATGGATGTTGATGGCTATTAGCAACTGATATCAACCATTGATGAGCTTATCTAATTGATCGGCTTCATCATTTACCATGAACCATTTCACTATTGGACTCCCCTGTATCCTTGAATTCCAGTTCGCCATGAGCAGTCACTGTTCGCTCAACTGTCGGGATGGATTCACTACCTAGGACGAACTTGGCTGGTGACCCAGCTCGCCATTTCTGACCACTACTTGAATGTGCCATCCCCGCTGCGCAAGTAGCTGGCGACATTCACCATACGAATGAGTTCGCCCACCTTTTTGTTGGGTTGGGCTTACTATGTCCCAGTTGCAACTTCGACTCCACATTCAAGCTAGGTGTGGGGGGTTCTTAAACTTGGGAACCCCAAGGCTATGCTTGGTTTATTACTAACAGCGATCCTTACTGGATTGTTTGGGGGTACCCCTATTTCTTAAACCATGGTCAAGGTGAATGATTGGTGATGGTTGAACCCTGGTTAAACCATGATGTATCACCAATTCAATCAGCATCATGAATGGTCATAAAACCATTTAACACCATACAAAAGTACATAAGCACATATAAAACTATGTTGAACCATATAATTATACCAGCGTTGACCCCAAACAGGAAATGATAAACGTTAGAATATTTCAATGCTGATAGTTTACCTGATGGAAACAATGCAACCAACCGGACCCAGAGTGGGAGACAAGTGGGAGACAAATGAAAGACAGATGGGAGACAAGTGAAGGGAATCATACGACCAACCAGACCAAGAGCGGTAGACTAGAAAAGTAAGAGACAAATAAAAGACATATGGGAGACAAGTGAGAAAAATATGCGACCAACTGGACCCAGAGGAGACACGGGAGACAAACTAAAGACAAGTGGGAAACAAGTGCGAAAAATCACGCGACCAACCAGAGTGGGAGATACGCGGGAGACAAATGAAAACAAAAACAATGAGACACACGTGGCGGAAACCATGCGCCCAGGCTGGGAGACAAGCGGGAGACAAATGAAGGACAAATGGGAGACAAGTACAGGAAATCATGCGACCAAGTGGACCCAGAGCGGGAGAGAAGGGGGAGACAAATGAAGGACAAATGGGAGACAAGTACAGGAAATCATGCGACCAAGTGGACCCAGAGCGGGAGAGAAGGGGGAGACAAATGAAGGACAAATGGGAGACAAGTACAGGAAATCATGTGACCAAGTGGACCCAGAGTGGGAGAAGCAAGAGACCAATGAAGGACAAATGGGAGACAAGTACAGGAAATCATGTGACCAAGTGGACCCAGAGTGGGAGAAGCAAGAGACCAATGAAGGACAAATGGGAGACAAGTACAGAAAATCATGCG
>VSDK01029918.1:368902-390778 GCA_009767595.1 Symbiodinium kawagutii
GAAAGGGGAGACAAATGAAGGACAAATGGGAGACAAATGGGAGACAAATGAAGGAAATCATGCGACCAAGTGGACCCAGAGTGGGGATTGAAAGGGGAGACAAATGAAGGACAAATGGGAGACAAGTACAGGAAATCATGCGGCCAAGTGGACCCAGAATGGGAGAGAAAGGGGAGACAAATGAAGGACAAATGCGAGACAAATAAAGTAAATCATGCGACCAAATGTACCCAGAGTGGGAGACCAGAGTGGGAGACAAATGAGAACAAATGGGAGGCAAATGGGAGACAAATGAAGGAAATCATGCGACCAAGTGGGCCCAGAGTGGGGATTGAAAGGGGAGACAAATGAAGGACAAATGGGAGACAAGTAGTGGGAGAGAAAGGGGAGACAAATAAGGGAAAATGGCAAACAAGTACAGGAAATCATGCGACCAAGTGGACCCAGAGTGAGGATTGAAAGGGGAGACAAATAAGGGAAAATGGCAAACAAGTACAGGAAATCATGCGACCAAGTGGGCCCAGAGTGGGGATTGAAAGGGGAGACAAATAAGGGAAAATGGCAAACAAGTACAGGAAATCATGCGACCAAGTGGGCCCAGAGTGGGGATTGAAAGGGGAGACAAATAAGGGAAAATGGCAAACAAGTACAGGAAATCATGCGACCAAGTGGGCCCAGAGTGGGGATTGAAAGGGGAGACAAATAAGGGAAAATGGCAAACAAGTACAGGAAATCATGCGACCAAGTGGGCCCAGAGTGGGGATTGAAAGGGGAGACAAATAAGGGAAAATGGCAAACAAGTACAGGAAATCATGCGACCAAGTGGGCCCAGAGTGGGGATTGAAAGGGGAGACAAATAAGGGAAAATGGCAAACAAGTACAGGAAATCATGCGACCAAGTGGGCCCAGAGTGGGGATTGAAAGGGGAGACAAATGAAGGACAAATGGGAGACAAGTAAGAGGCAAAATCATGCGACCAAAGGAACCCAGAGTCTGAGGACGTAAGCCCGGAGACAGAGGCAAAATCATACGGCCAAGCCAAGCGACCCTTTTCAAAGGAGTAAGAACCCCATACAAGTAAGCCTGTTTGGGGAATGAAAGGCAAATGGGAGATAAGTAAGAAGCAAAATCATGCGACCAAAGGGACCCCGATTGGAATACAAATGAAAGGCAAATGGGAGACAAGTAAGAGGCAAAATCATGCGACCATAGGGATCCAGAGTGGGAGACAAATGAAAGGCAAATGGGAGACAAGTAAGAAGCAAAATCATGCGACCAAAGGGACCCAGAGTGGAATACAAATGAAGGGCAAATGGGAGACAAGTCAGAGGCAAAATCATGCGACCAAAGGGACCCAGAATGGGAGACAAATGAAAGGCAAATGGGAGACAAGTAAGAGGCAAAATCATGCGACCAAAGGGGCCCATAATGGCAGACAAATGAAGGGCAAATGGGAGACAAGTAGGAAAAATCATGCGACCAAAGGGACCCAGAGTGGGAGAGAAAGGGGAGACACATGAAGCACAAATGGGAGACAAGTACAGGAAATCATGCGACCAAGTGGACCCAGAGTGAGGATTGAAAGGGGAGACAAATGAAGGACAAATGGGAGACAAATGAAGGAAATCATGCGACCAAATGTACCCAGAGTGGGAGACCAGAGTGGGAGACAAATGAGAACAAATGGGAGACAAATGGGAGACAAATAAAGGAAATCATGCGACCAAGTGGACCCAGAGTGGGGATTGAAAGGGGAGACAAACGAAGCACAAATGGGAGACAAGTACAGGAAATCACGCGGCGAAATGGACCCAGAGCGGGAGACACATGAAGGGCAAAATCATGCGACCAAAGGGACCCAGAGTGGGAGACAAATGAAGGGCAAATGGGAGACAAGTAAGTGGCAAAATCATGCGACCAAAGGAACCCACAGTGGGAGAGAAAGGGGAGACAAATGAAGGACAAATGGGAGACAAGTACAGGAAATCATGCGACCAAGTGGACCCAGAGTGAGGATTGAAAGGGGAGACAAATGAAGGACAAATGGGAGACAAGTACAGGAAATCATGCGACCAAGTGGACCCAGAGTGAGGATTGAAAGGGGAGACAAATGAAGGACAAATGGGAGACAAATGGGAGACAAATGAAGGAAATCATGCGACCAAGTGGACCCAGAGTGGGGATTGAAAGGGGTGACAAATGAAGGACAAATGGGAGGAAATCATGCGGCCAAGTGGACCCAGAGCGGGAGACAAATGAAGGACAACTGGGAGACAAGTAAAGGAAATCATGCGGCCAAGTGGGCCCAGAGTGGGGATTGAAAGGGGAGACAAATGCAGGACAAATGGGAGACAAGGAAGAGGCAAAATCATGCGGCCAAGTGGGCCCAGAGTGGGGATTGAAAGGGGAGACAAATGCAGGACAAATGGGAGACAAGGAAGAGGCAAAATCATGCGGCCAAGTGGGCCCAGAGTGGGGATTGAAAGGGGAGACAAATGCAGGACAAATGGGAGACAAGGAAGAGGCAAAATCATGCGGCCAAGTGGGCCCAGAGTGGGGATTGAAAGGGGAGACAAATGCAGGACAAATGGGAGACAAGGAAGAGGCAAAATCATGCGGCCAAGTGGGCCCAGAGTGGGGATTGAAAGGGGAGACAAATGCAGGACAAATGGGAGACAAGGAAGAGGCAAAATCATGCGGCCAAGTGGGCCCAGAGTGGGGATTGAAAGGGGAGACAAATGCAGGACAAATGGGAGACAAGGAAGAGGCAAAATCATGCGGCCAAGTGGACCCAGAGTGAGGAGTGAAAGACAAATGGGAGACAAGTACAGGAAATCATGCGGCCAAGTGGGCCCAGAGCGGGAGACACATGAAGGGCAAACTCATGCGTTCAAAGGGACCCAGAGTGGGAGACAAATGAAGGGCAAATGGGAGACAAGTAAGAGGAAAATTCATGCGACCAAAGGAACCCAGAGTCTGAGGACGCAAGCCCGGAGACAGAGGCAAAATCATACGGCCAAGGCAAGCGACCCTTTTCAAAGGAGTAAGAACCCCATACAGGTAAACCTGTTCGGGGAAAAACCCCATACAGGTAAACCTGTTTGGGGAATGAAAGGCAAACGGGCGACAAGAAAGAGGCAAAATCATGCGGCCAAAGGGACCCAAAGGCAAATGGAAGAAAAGTAAGAGGCAAAATCATGCGACCAAAGGGACCCAGAGTCTGAGGACGCAAGCCCGGAGACAGAGTCAAAATCATACGGCCAAGGCAAGCGACCCTTTTCAAAGGAGTAAGAACCCCATACAGGTAAACCTGTTCGGGGAAAAACCCCATACAGGTAAACCTGTTTGGGGAATGAAAGGCAAACGGGCGACAAGAAAGAGGCAAAATCATGCGGCCAAAGGGACCCAAAGGCAAATGGAAGAAAAGTAAGAGGCAAAATCATGCGACCAAAGGGACCCAGAGTCTGAGGACGCAAGCCCGGAGACAGAGTCAAAATCATACGGCCAAGGCAAGCGACCCTTTTCAAAGGAGTAAGAACCCCATACAGGTAAACCTGTTTGGGGAAAAACCATATTGAAACCACATAAAGCATATGAAACCTTTATGGTTTAGAAACCACATGGTCATAAACCATTAGAAACCACATAAACCATTTATATAAGGTCTAGAAACCATGTTCAATGACCATTAATCATGGTTTCTAGACCTTAAACCATGGTCATTCACCCGGCGCGCCACATGCATCAGCTTGGCCAAGTCCAAGATGGCACCCAACACTGCCTGAGGCGAAAAATGCGGCGTGGATCAACTGAGAATTATGATTAGTAGTACAATGGTTAATAATTAATAATGATCAATAATGCTTAATAATGGTGAATGATAATATAATATTAATCATCAGATCCATAATAATGATTAGTTGATCCATGATAATTATCAGATAATGGTTAATCATCATAATGGTTAATAATTGATAATAGTGAATAATGGTTAATTGATGATATAGGGATAATTATTCACCATTATTGATCAATAATGGTTAATAATGATCAATAATGGTTAATAATGGTGAATGATGGTTGATCAACTATCATTAGTGGCAAATAATTGATAATGGTCAAAAATGGTGAATAATGGTGAATAACGGTTAATAATCAATGCTTGCTATTTACCTAACAATTATGATTAATGATGGTGAATGATGGTTAATAATAGTTGATAATGGTTAATCAACTATCATTAGTGGTAAATAATTGATATTGGTCAAGAACTATGGATCACTAGTAGTGGTTAAACGTATCCAATCATTCATAATAATTGATAATTATGTAAATGGTATCCAACAATTATCCGTTGCCAAGAATTAGGTTAATAATTGATAATGGTCAATAACTATGGATCACTAGTAGTGGTTAATAGTGAATATTGGTTAATTATGGCGAACACTGTTGGTTACCTAATGATCAACAATTGATATTGGTTACGAATAATTATGGTTAATGATGGCTAATAATTGATGAGAGTGACAATATGCTTATCAACAGTTGTTAAGAATTGATTGGTACTGGTGGTTAATGATGATTATAGTAGTAATGGTTAGTAATGGTTAGTAATGGTTTGTAATGGTTAATAATTGATAACGATTGACAATGGTTACTAATGGTCAATAGGAGAAATCATTAATAATGGTTTGCAATCACTATTAATGTTTATCCGTACTTGACTAGCTGGTTCATGGTTGATACTGGTTCGTAATAATGGTTAGTACTGCTTCATAATAATGGTAGTAGTAATAATGGCTAATAATGGTTCGTTAACAGTTGTTAATACTGGCTAATCATGGTAAACAATAATTGTTAATAGTGGTTAATACTGTTGTTTAATAGCAATGTTGATGGTTGACTAATGATTAATGATGGGGGATAATAAAAACAGTAATGGTTGGTAATCACTATTCATTACCAGTCATATGGGCATTTCACAAAATAGAGGATCCCCCAAATCATCCTTTTCTAATAACTATCAGAAGCCACCATATGATGCTTTGACAGTAAAAGTTGCTTAATATTTTTACGCTTGACCAAAATCCGCCGGCTTGCCGGCGCGTCTTGTGGATGTTGCCTCTTTGTAGATTCAGTTTGTCTAGTCTTAGTCTAGATCGGCCGCAATGCTTCATCAACAACCAGCACTCAACAACGAAAATGATGATCAGTTCATATTGGTTGGTTCAGCATCCTTAAAATGAGCAGCAACTACCAGCAAATGATGTCAATAAAAATGCTGAAGCATTGTCAAGGCTTAACTCATTGTTGGTCAAAGCATCAATATCAACATCATTAGTTCTACCAACAATGCTTCGTTGATGCTTCGCAGTGATTGAGAATGGTTTCATGATTGTCCTTCGTCTATGACGACTTTTGCACAAAAGCATCAGCTGATGAGTGAGCATTACTGCTGCTGGGCTAGTAACTTTCATGTTATGATCAAGATTATTGAATGGTCGATTATGGCTACTGAATCGGTAGGAACGGTTGTTTTATGGCTATTTCATCGTACCATCCAGATATCTTCCAAGAAAAAGCCGCCTCATGTCGATCATCTTAGCTATTTCATGGACCCACAATGGTTGTTCCTTTCATTGTAACAACACTTGGTTGTTGGTCGCCCAGTCAACTGATCATTGTATGAGGTTTCTTGCTTGTGCCACATTGGGGCTCAGGCTTTACAGCTCGAAATAGAGGTACCCCCAAATCATCCTTGATTAGAAAATTAATTGTGATCCATAAATTTACCATATTCTTTGAATGTTTAATTTATTAAATCCTTTGTGGATTGGTTTATCCTTAACCTAAATATCCTTTATTGTAAATTCCTCTATTATCAATTGATAAACCAAAAAACATTTGGGGGGTCCCCGGTTTTTATGAAACCGCCAAGGGGGCAGAAACTTTTCCAGGTCAGAGAACGCAAGAGAGCACCATTTCTGGTGAATAGCTCGATTCAACAAGAAAGCCTCAGCGTAGGGTACTTGATACGAGTACCAATCTCACAACGCCGCAGCTGCTGAATTACTTGTGAAACCATGAACTGGTTGGTGGTTGAACCACCTCTGTGAAAAGTATTAGTCGACCAACCATTTGTTGATAATTACAGTAATTGATCGACAGTGCTGATAATTAAATTACTCGTGAAAGTAAGTTTCGAAATGATAAAAAGCACCAACCAGATGAAGCCCATTAAAGCCCATTGATCATTCAGATCATTCTCAAGCATCAAAAAACATGGGCTCTTGCCTTCATGACTTGGTCAGTCTGACAAGAGCGGTGTGACCTGATCTTCATAGTTCATGGCTCGCTTGAAAGACGTTTGTGTGTTGGCGAGCATGGTCAGTAGGACCTCTTGAAACTCACTGGAACGAATGCCCGCAACGGTCATCGAAGCAAAAAGCTTCGTGGTGAAATTCATGGTGGTGTAAAAGACACGCTCGTCCCGGTAGGAGATAACACCGTGGAGCCTTCCGAGATACATCAGTCCGTAGATGCCAAACACCAGGATCAGCACGAAGGATAGCCTTGGTGGCGAAACTAGGTTGCTAATGGTAGCTCCAAATCGCTCCCCCTGTAAAAGTCCTTCAAAAGGCTATCTGGGTACCCCTGGCCCCAAATAGCTCCCTCCCAACCAACAGCCAGTTACATGTCAAATCGATGTAAAACAATGAAATCCACAAAACCAAAGTAGTTTTTCAGTGAACATATGGAAAAGCTAAAAGTTCGTGATCCGCCACGCAGCAAAGGACGTCCAAGAATATGACCATCCCGGTTACGCCTTTTCCAATTTCGCACCCAGATGCACATGACCCACGAAGCTCGGAAATACATGAGGAACGACAGCGACACCACCATGTAGCGAAGCACCGGATTTGGAATGAAGTGGGCGCTCCAAGCAAGAACAATGTACACATTTGTGATGAGCAAGGGCTCTCCAATTTCAGCCGGTGGCCTTCCCAATGAGACGGATCCAGCCAAGACAAGCAGAATGGGTACGTTGATGAGCCATTCAGCGTGGAACACGCTGTAGACTGGTTGCCCGTTCAGATCTTCCCTGTCCAAGTTTGCGGCATGTGCGAACCACGGTACATCACCGATCACAAGGGCCAGGTTTTCCACGATGAGAACCTGGTTGCTGGTTCAAAGTTCCAGCCACCCCACAAATCTTAGTGGATCAACCAACCATCCCAAGTGCTGGGGAAAACAAAAAATGTTGACCACCACCCAGGGACGATGAAGGTGGCGCACAGCAAACATGATGGAATCAATGAGTTCTTGACATCAGGGATGAGATGAACTGCTCTGCTCGCAGCCTGGTTTGTAAGGACAACTGAGGCCGCCTCTTGTAGGAGTACTGCAGCAAGTGCTGATGAAATCAAGGCACTGTACAAACGCAAGTCTTGATCACGAAGATGATCCTCCATGCACTTCGCAGAATCCTTGCAGATCACTGGTCCAGTCAAAGCGGCACACAACACAATGACGAGAACTGTGACCAGAACCCAAGTCATCTTCATGGCACATAGTTTGCGGAGCAAACGCTGAATGCTTTCAGGTTTACCACTTTCCTCAGTGGACAGTTCCAGGCCTCCCAAGGCTACTACTTTTTCTTGGCTTTTGGACTTTCCAGACCTCCCTATGTGTGTTCCCTGGGGCGGAGCCAGATCAGCTTCTACATCTGCGGGACAGCCCAACGGTCTTCCTGGTCTGGGCGAATCTGGTGCTGGCACGACTGAAGCCATTGGCATGGCCTTGCAAACAAGTGCAGGGGCCAAAATATTCTTGAAAAAATCTGAAGCCCGGAATTGCTTGAGCCAAAATGGGCCCAAAGTTTGGCTCATGTGCAGAAGAAATTATGTCATCATGGTGAGTGCCACTCAGATGCGCAGGGCTTAGGAATGAGCAATAGCTGACACTGCCAGCCACGATGGTTGATTACCAGAGGTTAAGCATGCCAAATGGTAAGCAAGGAAACCAACGACCGAATGGAAACACTTAAAGCCAAAAGATCGAACAAATTGGCTTCTACATCCAGAATTCAGAACTGAAATCCCTTCTCACACAAAATTTCGAACAGTTTGCATCCATTAATCGAAAAAATTCGAAAAATCCAATTAAAAAACAAATATACTTATATATCTACAGTGGAACCTCACGTGAAATCATAGTGAAAACTTCTAAAAAAAAGATACTTGGAATATGTTTTTTTCATTTCAGGCATGAAAGGGGTCCATTCCCCTTGCTGCTCCTTGTACTTGGAACACCTGTTTGAAAAAAATCCAGTTCCAAAAAACCTCCACACCTCAAGCTGTCCACGGCTGCCGCGCCTGGTAGAAGGACCCCAGGCTGACGCAGCGCCAACTGGGCCGTTCGGAAACTGCATGTTGGCTCCAAGGTCGGCCCGCCACGAGAAGCCAAGCGATGCTCATCCTGGGCAAACTGATCACATTGGTTGGGATAGGCTTGGTTGGTTGGTGATTGATGGTTGACTGGCTGGTGAATGGTTGGTGAATGATGGCTGGTGGTTGGTTGATGGTGAAGTAATTGGTTGGGTAGGGTTGGTTGGGTAGGCTTGGTTGGATTGGTTAAGCCTGAATAGTAAGCAACAATGGTAGGGATATTAATGGGGATATACCAGCTATCACTGGTTGGTTAGATTGGTTGCTGGGCTTTGGTTAGGTGGTTGGTGATGGTTGGTTAGTTGGTTGGTTAGCTTTGGTTGCTTGGCTTTGGTTGGCTTTGGCTGGTTAGTTGGTTGCTTATGGTTGATTGGGTATGGTTGATTGGCTATGGATGGTTGATTGGCTATATGGTTGATTGGCTATGAATGGTTGATTCGTCTTGGTTGATTGCTGTTGGTTCGTTCTGCCTTGTAACTGCTTGCAGCGGCGCCGATGCGCTGGTCGCTGGGTTGTTCGAGCGGGGTTCTGTTAGTTCTATTCCTATCGGGTGGTTGGTCGTATTCCTAGTGGCAAACCAACCAACCAAGCAACCAACTAACCAACCAGCCAAGCAACCAACTTACCAACCAGCCAAGCAACCAACAAATCACATTCCTCCAAGAGGGTCGAATACAGGTTCTATAAAAGAGAGCCCATAGAGCACAAAAGGATTTTTTCTGTACATGAGTCATGACTACAAGCACCGTGTGGAAGGCATTATCTGGGGTGATTGGCTCACGACCCATGCCAAACCTCGCATAGGCGAACATGTCAACAACGATTGTTCCGTTCATGTCTATACATGCAGTGCAGGGCAGAACCGACCCACAACCATATGGATGAAGCCAAAACCAAATTACGATGAAAATGTCAGCAAGAACAAAGGAGCAGCAGAAATGCAATTACTCAACAACACGAATACATCCAACCAAGAATGGAATCATCTCCAAATGAAGGTAGGGCAAAATAATCACCTCATCATTGTAGAAATCTCACCGAGTAGCGAACAACAGGAGTATGAGCAAAGTAGTGAATAGGAATGTAACCAAATTAGCGACAGGAACATGATTACATCCAATTGCCATAGTCAATCATAAGCAACTGAGAATAGGAATAGCCAAGAATGAGGAGCAACTTAAAGAACCAGCAATAAAGATACAACTCACAACAGGATGTTCATCAAGAAACTGTGTGGATTTACAATCAACAACCAGCAAAACTTTGTGAGCTGTATTCGTGATGCACACTCAAGTCATTGAGTTAGTGATGTCCTTCTGAAAAAACGATTATTGGGGACTGGGGGAACTCTCACTGATGGAAACCGTGCTACACTTTGATGGTATATTTCCCTAATCCTATGATACCCACATGGTTACAAAAAAAACAAAGAAATTTGCATCTGATACAACTTAACAGCGCAAATCCAACTGCTGGTTATCTAGACATTCAAAAACACGCATCCAAGTGCTGCCTCTTCGACTTCAAACTCTCAATTAACATGCATGAGCTGTTTATTAACTACTGTCAATCCTAATTAGCCATCATGAATCATCATTTACCATCATTAACTACCATCAACCATCATTTGACTATAATCGAACCACCCTTTCACCATCATTAACCAGGTTTCATCCACTATTTTCCCATCTATCACCGTGTTTAACCACGTTTAGTCCCACAATTTTCCCCGCCATTGACCCAGCTAAGCACCCAGCTAACCACCATGGCACGGACCACCATCCCTCCAAGCTTCAACGCTTCGAACTCCACCTCTGTGATTTTCAACTTCCGCGCCCAGCGCAGCAAAAAGCGCAAGGAAAACAGATGCAGTTCCCGCACGGTGAGGAGCTTCGCCTCCCTGGGTGGCAACCGTGTACTGATGGATGGTAGCTACCCGGGCACAGGTGGTAGCTACCTGGTTGCGATCATGGTCACTGGATGTTGTTTCATGGCTTAGGGGATTGTAATGGTGAATAATTTCAAAAACTATGTGGATAATCATCAATAACAATGGTTCAACCACTACTATCTGGTGGTTTCTTAAGCCAGTGCCTGGGGACCCCAAAATCAAGGGTTTCTTACTATAAGTGGTTACTGTAACATTAGATGATTTAGGGGTACCCCTATTTTGAGAAACCACCATGCCATGGTTGAAATGAGGTACCATGACATGCGGTGTGTCATGATTTGCATGTATTTGTGTGTGTGATAAATGTCAATTTTATATCCGTGTGTGTGTTGCGCATGTGCGCGTAATCTACAAATGTATCTTTATATGTGAATGTGAATTGAATTCCACATACAGACCAACTTGGAGGTGTGCGTATAGGCAAATATGGGATCCCTATTTTCCAAAGGCCATACGATTGTGAGAAAAAGACATGATCGTAATCAACCCAAGTCTTGGCAAATATGTTCTCAAACCGAGCACCGAGGATTGCTGATATGCCAATATTTGTAGCCATAGAGGTGCAAATACATCGACACTTTTGTATTTATATATATATATATACACCTATATATATATATATAGAGGCATATCTTGAGCAACCTTCCAGATCAAGATATTGCGATGGTCAACGTGGTTCGCATTCGGTGAAAATTGCGGGAAAAAATGGCAATAGGCGCTGGTTTCGGGTTTAAGGTTTTGTGGCTTATATCTTTTGAGGCGTAGGCTCTCTAATGCTTCGCAAAGTTCAAAAAGGAAAAAAACAAAGCAGGTAGGAGTTTTTTCCCCAGCGAAATGCAGCTCTGAGTCGGGCCACACGTTTGCAGCAAATTCCCTTTGCATTCATCCCCATCATTCATCAGTTGCTACTTGTCACCCATAACCTTATCAATCACCCCTGCCCATTCTTATCCCCTATTCGCCACGAACAAGTGAGTACCCATTAACAATGATAATCAGTACACGCACCATTTACCATCATTCACCACCACTACACATTTCCCTCACCAACCAACGACCCACCCAACCATCCTCCACCGAACCATGGGTGGCATCTCATCCCATCCCCTCACCAACCAGGCCCCGCAACGGCCACCACCGAGCTGCCAGGAGCTGCAGCTTGGGATCCCACCTCCGAAGGGTCCCGAGGTCGCCTCCACCGCGTGGACGTCCCAGGTGTCAGATGTCCGGGGGCTACCACCATGACCCACAGGGCCTAGGGTTGTCCTATGGGGAAGGCCATGGCGGAGGCCAAGGTTTTTGAGGCTTCTGTACTCAGAAGTGGTGTCTGTTGGACTGGAGTTCTTTGCAAGAAGTAAACTGATTGTTCCTGACTGGGTGACTATCGCTTGATGCGGGAAGAACGGTTCAGGACTGACGCTGGTTCATGATGGTTACTCAACAGCGCTCAACCAGAACATGGGGATGGATAGCCATCATAGACCATGTGGGTAATTCGAGGTACCCCCTATTGTCATCCCGTACTGATCATTGGTATTGATAAATTGGTATTGATAAACCAACCATAAATTGGGGTCCCCAGTCACTGGCTTGAGAAACAACCACACTGGCGTTTCTCAAAATAGGGAACCCCCAAAATGGTTGGTTTACTACTAAAACAATCTGAATAAACTGGGTGAAAACTGTGGGTACCTCAAATCCGCTTGAGCAACCACCGTATAGTTGTTGTTTCACCGGTACTGTTCGTGATTATCCACCTTAATCCCCGAAATAAACCCTTGTCAATGGCTATAATCCCCTTGTGTATAGCCTCAAAATTGTTTGATCATTATTGTTGGTGATTCTCCGCCGCGATCAGACTGTCAAGGAGCGCACCTAGTCACGACGAACTACGCTCCCGTGCTGATTATCCCCTATAAATCCACGAAATACATCATTGTTAGTGGCTATAATCCCTATTCTATGGCTTAATTTTGTTTTATATGGGATGATAACTGGGGGTTACCCCAATGACTTGAGAAACACCGATATCAAGAATGATCATTGTTTGAGCACGGCTGGGGAAACACCACCATTTGTCGATAGAGCCATGTGCAACGGAATTGTCATACTGCAACGAATTGCACAGGCCAATTCTTGACTTTCAAGCTCACCACTTCTGGAAATGGCAGGGGTCTCTGAAACGGTTGGCAACAAATGGGGTCCAGCAGCAATTGTAATTTGGATCATGGCATAGAATATCTACATGCAAGACTGTAAGAACATGTATTTATATGTATATACATACACTCTGCTTTGTAAACATGTATATAAGCACATAAAGCCTCATTGATCATTTTCGATAGCTATGGATCATGATCACCCCGCCAGAACCCTGGCCTAGCAAGAACTCCAAAAGCAGTTCAGGGGAACCCTTCCACAGATGGTCCCCACATCAAGGCCCTTAACGCAGCTTCCCCTGCTGTGCCCGCCATGGCCTTCCTTCTTGCAGAGTTTCTCCTCGTCTTGGAACATCTTGTGGTCCTGGGCTCAGCTCTCTACTGGTCCTATTGCTAAGTGGCCAAAGGATCCAATGGCAATCTACCCCTGCGATTCCCAACAATCACCACTGACACCCCTGCTTGATGGTCTAGAGATGGCTGTTTCACTGTTTGACCCAAAATCGGACTGAGCACCAGCAATCTCCAGGATCCGGTACCTCGAGATGCACCTGGAAATCGCAGCATCCTACATGACTGGCTCCCAACAGCCCAGACTTGGTGCTCATTGGCCTTGCACCCACCTGCAACACCCACCAGCACCTTGCCAGCTTTGCCCTGCCCTCACAGCAGCGTCACAAGCATGGCTCCAAAGTGCACGTCAGCCATTCTTTTCCATGTTTGAAAACGGAAGAAGTTTGAACCGCAAGCCAATGGCTGTTACCATTTGGGGAAGTTCCACAGCTTCCTGTCCTTGTCGCATGATTCGTAGCATCTTCCCATCATCACTGGCACGACATTCGGGATTCAGGACTCCACATTGAACAAATTGGGAACCAGCACAGAGCCCTGAAGTTGAAGCCAAGGATCGGTTCCCAAATCAAAAAACCAACTGACTGCCAACCAACCAATCAACCTACCATCTCATTGGATCATAGTCTCCTTGGTTGTTTGGAACGCCATGAACTGGTGACTAAGTAGCAATCATATTTGTAACTTCTTGTGAACTGAAAAATCACTATGGTTACGTTCAGCCTTGGAAGCTGATCATCTAAGTACTGTTTTAAAACCCATAGGTTCATGACGACCATGCTGATCCCAGGCCACCAAAAAAACCTATGACCAAACCTACCCCGGTGATCCCGGGGAACCACCGGCCCTGAAGCCTACCATGCTGATCCTCCTTGGAACTCCTCCCTGGAACGACGTCACTTCACCAAGTTTCTGATCCGGCTCCCAGCAACCTGACCTTCACCATGGCCCTCGTTATGCGGCGGTTGGACGCCGCCCCGCGGTCGGACAGCTGCGGGGGTTCGGGCGCCAGCAGGCCGAAGGCGGGTTGCTTCAGCTGCAGCAGCAGCGATGTGGCACAGGAGCCCAGGCCTGGAAATGGTGGCGGTGGGGTGGTTGGAGGTGGTTGGCTGATGTTGGATGATTGACTTCAATGATGATGGTTGATGATAGTTGATGATGGTAGAGGATGGTTGATGACGGTTGCGAATGGTTGATGACGTCATACACTGCCATTGATGGCAAACGATGATCTTCATTGTGTGTTCCCGAATAGAATTGAAAACGGCTCAAGGGTAAGCATGGTGCAACTGCATCAGCATGTCCTGTCGCTATGCAGCTTGACCTCGTCGTCATCCGATGTGACATCTTGGAACTCATCATCGACAGCGTCGATTCCCTGAGAGCCTTCAAGAGCCATGTTCGTCAAACAGAGGCAAAGGTGTTTCAAAATCCCAAGACACAGACCAGGGGGACTTGAGCCAAAATGGCAGAACCAATTTGGCAACTATATCGACAACACAGTACTTGCTCTGCACAAGTTCCGAGCGAAGAGACGAGAAAAGTTGGTTTGGGGATGTGGTGTTTCATCACAAGACCATCATACCAAACAAAACAACATCATGATTTTGTGGGCAGTGATGATTGGTGATGCGTTGGTTGTGCTTGACAACAACACCTACCAACACATCTGGACACTCAATCCACAATCATGAATGCCAGTAACAATTCCTGCTATGGATGACGAGGAGGATGATCATGAGGAGGATAATGATGAGGATGATGATGATGATGATGATGATGAGGATGATGATGATGATGATGATGAGGATGAGGATGATGATGACGATGATGATGAGGATGAGGATGATGATGATGGTGGTGATGAGGAGGATAATGATGGTGATGGCGATGATGGTGATGATGATGATGATGGTGATGAGGATGAGGATGATGATGATGACGATGATGAGGATGAGGATGATGATGATGACGATGATGAGGATGAGGATGATGATGATGATGATGATGACGATGATGACGATGATGATGATGACGATGATGATGATGATGAAGATGATGAAGATGATGATGCAGCTGGGGATGAGCTGTCCCGAAGAATCGCCAACCGTCCCCCCCGCTATCCAAGGGTAGCACACATGATCATGACACAGTTGTTGCTAGAATTTGACAATTTTCCTACAAGCCGTCAGAAAACGCCATCAACTCGGACCTTTGGAACGCCTTTTCCGAATCACCAATACCTCCAGCCACACCCTCATACGTTCATGATGTTAGCACGATTGAGAACGAGTTTAGGAGTGATGAGTTAGTAGTTATTAATCGCATTCATGGCCATGGAGTTCTTATCGCGATGTAAAAAACCCACAGTCGAAAATCATGCGCTGAAAACAGCCGTAACAAACAACAGCCAAGCACTGGCTGCCAAGCTCATTGTTAGCTGCTACGGTTTCCCGAGGCATGGATCAAACGACAACTTGTTGGGCCTTGAAATGGATGGTTTTTCAGCAACGCGCCCCGATAAAAACTCACACGCCGAGGGTAAAGGATTGCTACTAGTTATCATGATTGTCTCATGCTTCGTGGCTTCGAGCGGCGCCCAAAACCCGCCACCAGCTGCCGCACCTGGATCTTCCAGGGTCCTGGGCACGTAGTACACACCATAGGCTGCCAGCGGCCAACACCACTTGGGCAGCTGTCCGTTCAACACTTCTTTGCGCACCTCGGCGATGATTCGTTGACAGCTTTGAGGTTACTGGCGGTTCATGGTGATGAGATGGGGGTTAAGCTAGTTATTGGTGACTTGCAACGATTTATTTCGGGGCTCCTGGCGCATCACGGCAATAAATTTTCCAAAATCTTTACAACAAGGAAATCCACATCAGCGACAGCAACAGCAGCAATAGCAAAACAGCAGCAACAGCACTCACAGCAACACTTTTCACTTTTCACTTTCACCTTCGCAAAGAAATCTCTTGGGCAGACTTGCAAACAAATTCAGAGGGGCGCAGCTCGACCTAGCTAGTCAGGAAGCCACTCAGTTCTTTGAGCTGCGGCACTCACCACTGCAACCTTGTGAAGCCACGCTCCATCCGTGTCCAACGCTTGGCAGGCACGAGGGCCGAAATTGAGCCATCGGCGGCGAAAGCCGCTACAGGATGGCAAGGGCCATCCCTGCTGACAAAAGAGCTGGGTATTCTTTTGCTCCAGATGTCCTGAACTGCTGCTTGCTTGGTTTTGTTTCTGTTTTCCAAAAAGCGCGAGATCCCGACCAACCCGGGCAAGGTCCTCAATGTTCAAGGTGCGCAGCGTAATCGGTTTGCAAGCCATGGAGCCGAAAGGCCATTTCAAGATTTCACGGAAATGAGCGCGGGGGAGCCCCAGGTTGTCCACGCTCCGGACCCGGAGGTGCTGCTGGATGCTCTTGCATGGCAATTGCCCCTTCCAAGACGGCTCCAACTTCAATGAGCCAAGTGTGCAACATCAGGCGTGAGCCTGTGCTGACCTGCGCAAGTTCAAGAAAAGAACGACCCCATGGCACAGATGCGCTCCTCCATGGGCTCGGCTTTTTCCGGGAAATAGCAGCACCCACCCCGACATGTCTGGCAGAGTTCAGTGTCTCGCAGGGTGGTGCGGCAAGTGGGCGCAAAGGTCGGGGTTATGTCCACAGCAAGCCATGAAATTGAGCCTCGATGTAATCCCCATGACATGTCAGTCTCCGATAACGCATTTGGACCTCTTAAAAGCCGCCATTGTACTTGACAAGGCAGGGATCTTGTTCAAAATGACAATACCAAATGTAGAACTGTAGAACATCGGCCCAGGTCATGATATGGCGTGTAATCCTTACCTGACGATCTCTAGAAGCACCAAAGATCCCTGTGGCATCAGAAGACCCTGTGGCATCATGTTCATTCCCAGGGGTCACCACGTCAACAACCGAGAGTCGATCATCAGACTGTTCCGGCAAGTCAAGCATGCGACGAATGATTTCATATAGGCTGCATCATCATGATCATCATCATCATCATCATCAGCAGCATGCCCAAGAAGTTAGCAAGGTACGCGCTACATTCAAACAATGTCATTGTGATCCAAGTTCAGAATGCCCTTTGCCCAGTGAATCCCGTCGCGTCAACGCCACGCAGAGCTTTCCTCTGCAAAGGACGGAACCCTTTGGCCCCGCGCCCACTGAGAGCAAACTTGAAGAATTAGAGTATAAGCAGAACGACCACGAAGACGACAACTACGATGATGAAGATAGTGGCAACAAGATTGTCAACAACCATGCGGCAACGTCTGTGATAGGGAAACAAACAACCAGAGTATCGACTCCTAAACGCTGAAGTCATTGCAATTTTTCCGTCCTGGTGCCAATCACAATGGCACACCGTCGGAAAGTGGGTCCTTGCAAAAGTCTGCGGCTGACTTTTCCCAACGGCACACCGAGATACACCGATCAAAAGATCATTGAAAACTACAAGTTTTGGCTGACAATCCCATTGGCACTTCGTGCTCAGGATTGTTTAACGACTAGCTTATAACAGGAATACTCGCAGAAATGCTTCAGGGGAAAACAGACCGCACAAAAACCAGGTCCAAACGAGGTTCGAACAAGGTCCAAACGAGGTTCAACACGATCACTGGGTGATCATGGGCGCTTTTGCTAAACTTTAAGGCTTAGCACCCGCCCGACAGAAAAAACCACAGGAGCAACAGCAGCAGAACCAACAGCAACAGCAAACCAACAGAAGCAGAACCAGCAGAACCAGCAGCACAACCAGCAGGACAACTAGCAGCAAAACCAGCAGAACCAGCAGAACCAAGAACCAGCAGAACCAGCAGAACCAGCAGAACCAGCAGAACCAGCAGGACCAGCAGCAGCAGAACTAGCAGCACAACCAGCAGCAGAACCAGCAGCAGAACCAGCAGCAGAACCAGCAGAAGTAGCAGCAGCATAAGAACCAGCGGCAGCAGCACCAGAACCAGCAGCACCACCAGCAGCAGCAGCACCACCAGCACCAGCAGCAGCAGCAGCAGGACCAGCAGAACAAGCAGAACCAGCAGAAACAGCAGAACCAGCAAAACCAGCAAAACCAGCAGCAGCATAAGAACCAGCGGCAGCAGCAGCAGAACCAGCAGAACCAGCAGGACCAGCAAAGCAGACCCAGCAGCAATAGAATAATCACGGAATCTCTCCAAATCATTCCTTCCTTTCTGTAGGGTCTTCTTTTCTTACATTAATTGTCTTTTGTCATTCTTTTTCATTACATTTACTCACTAGCTTTTTTGTCAAAGGGATTGACCTGAAGATTTTGGAGATGCATTGCTGCAAGGGCACCCTCTGTCGCAACGACCCCCCTTGAGAACTCTCCCCATAGGTATGGAAAACGCAATGACTCAAGCACCTGGGATTACCGAGCACCAGTGACAACGTTGGCCAAAATCCTAATTGCTAGTAGACAGAGCACCCCCAAGACGTGGTTCTCAAAATAATCCCGAAGCAACAGACAGCCCCACGATCTCCACCGAAATGATGAAGCAAGAAAAAATCTAATGTCCACCTCATCGCCTGCCTGTCCCGCAAATGCTTTCCCCCTTATCAACCACAGTCCGATGGCTGTTTGCACTGCCCAAGCTACGTTGCTCGTCTGCAGCTGCCATTTCAGTTGTGGCTTTGGCGCCGATCCAGGAGCATAGAAACCTGGGCTCTGTGGGATATCTGGTGATGAACATGCCAAATCAATATTTTCAATGGGAGACCTATACACCAATACACCGTTCAACAAACCCCTTACAAGGTGTGACCCCCTACTTATAACTTGGTTTTAAGGCCACTCGACTATAGTTATGTCTACCACTACTGGTAGTTACCCTAGTTATAGCACAACTGATAGTTGGTTGGGGGCCCACCTTGTAAGTCTATTTGATGCCGGATCAGCGGCTACTGCAAACCTAGGGATGAGTGCTGAATACAGATCCTCCATGAATAATACATGTATTGAATCTCATCAGAAATTCAATCATTCATCAGATTGACTATCTGGATCTAGGCACCAATTCATGTTTGCAAGCGACACGAATCCCTGAATGGTCACAGGATGCTGTGTTGAATGTATCACCACCCCCTAGCTACTGCGCGAGCGCTTCGTTTCCAGGCGCCGTTCCTGGACCTGAACTGTGGGCTCCCCATGTTCACCTCTAGGGGATCCCAGCCAAGCTTGGAACCAACCCAAAATGATTGGCCACACATAGCTGGTGACTTACCCCATCAAGTATGAGATATTCATCATCGATGTTCCATCAATGTTCACGCATCTAGGACAACCAGCCAAGTCAAAATAGTTGCGTCTCTGGTTCACAACCATTGAAAATCATCATCCATAGTTCACAGTAGCACAACGCCAACTCATTTATTGACCTCCTCAGCCCTGCGTCCAAAAGACTTTGCACTTCGACCAGCACCTCACAGGAAATGCTTTACGCAGCAAGGTTAAAAGGTGGGGGAGATGGATCGAAATTCCGTCAGCGTCATGGAAGCGTAGCAACAACATGCAACAACCAACCACTTCAAAGCAATGCATCATGGCCAAACACTAGCACTCCCTGCAACACTACAAGCACACCGGTCACCAGCTAGATCGTCCCTGAACACTGCAAAACAATCGAATAATCTGGATCTGCCTAGGTCCGGCTTCACCCAACAGCTGTGATGGTGGCACTTGCTACCTGTGAATCCCAAACCCATGTTAGTTGCAAAGCTGATTTCGTCAACTTCCTCACTGTGCTTGGCTGAGAAGTGTAACAAGCGCACAGCACCAAAATCTGATGCAGGGAGTGAAACCACCAATGCACAGCTGCCTTTCATAGACAAAAATCTTGGGGTTGGCAAATTCGTCCCATCATTGCAGGGGTTCATCCCACGATGCTCGCCAGATGCACGGTCCAACAGCAGGGCCGAAAAACACAGGTCCCAAGCAGCTTCAGTGGCCAGTGGGTTCTGAGCTCCCAAGGGGTCAACAAGATCCCCAATGCCGCATCTATACTGAAATCAACATGATGCGGCAGTTCCTTTGTTGATCCCAAGTGTCGCCTCCAATTTCTGAGAACCTACTCCTATATTTGACTGCGGTGTTTCAACCTGGCTGCTCCCACAGTTGGGCGTTGGTATCTATTAGGTCGGGGATGATTCTTCATGAAACATAATTAACCATCATTTCACTATATTCGGAACATTATCAATTGGAACTTGTCATTGTGTTCAATGATGCTTGAACCATTGGATGCCATGGTTAAACCCTGGATACATCCCCCTTGCTCTTCTCCATGCGTTGTCCTTTGGTCATAGATGTTCTAACTCCAACAAACCCAACATCGGAAACAGCCAGCACAAACCACAAAAGGGAAATAGAAGTCATCCTGAGGCATCACAACTCGTACAACCATCTTTTTTTCATCATTCAACCATCATTCACCCAGAATTAAGCATCATTTATGATAAACATTGGTAAACCCCTACTAACCATGGCCCCAACCATTCTCAACAACGAAATCCATCGGATTTCCTCGTGGACCCCACCTTACAGGCGCGATTGTAGTCCGCATGAGCGGAAAGAGCTGGGCTGAGCAGTTCTAGAGCAGTCTCCTGCGGACATGCGCGTTGGGACCCGTCATCATTGTTTCATGGTATAACTGGCAGCAAACCGGGGGGGTTCTAGGGTAGGATGGTTTGTAGCCATTAGTCGTTGATGGATTTTGCGCATATGCGTTTATGTGCGCGCACAGGTTTGTAACTAGGCTACCAGTGATGCTAGATGCAACTGGCCTGTTGGCTGGGTCAACGACTTAAAACTGGGGGGTGCTGCCAGTGATAATGGCTGATGATGGCGATGGTTAGTGACGGATACAAATTGTTCATGGTAATGGACAAAATGATGATTCATTGTAGAAAATGATGACTAATTGCAGATTATGATGGTAAAGTAGACTTTGAAGTGGGTCACAATGGTTGATAATGATTAAACCCATGTTCGATGCTAACAGTGATGGATCATGGCCCATCACGTCGCGACAGCGCTGAAGCTTCAGCACCGGGTCACCTGATAGGTCACCTGGACCTGATCTGCCCACATGTCATGGCCACCCACGGTCTCGTCCTCGGGGTTACGGCCATCCTCCAGAGCGGTCTGGAGCAACGCGGCCAAGGAGGCGAACTGATCGGTCAGCTGACCCTCGCCATCGGGACCTGCAGCTGCAGCACGGTTGTGGGATGTTGCGGTAGTTGATGGTCCTCATGATGATGATAATGATGAGGATGATGATGATGATGATGATGATGATGATGATGATGATGATGATGATGATGATGATGATGATGATGATGATGATGATGATGATGATGACGACGACGACGACGACGACGACGACGAGGAGGAGGAGGACAACGAAAATGAGGATGGTGTCCATTGTCAAAATCGTCATTGCAAAAATCCAGGCTCTCTACCAAGCAAACCAACAAGTTGCAGGGGAACGATTAACTTCTGAGGTGAGAAAGTAATTGGTTGTGGGTCAAACAGTGGGTTGGGATCCGGGTCGACATGAAACAGAACAGCTAGTCCCTTCTCAAACCTCCCCTGGTCTTCCCACAAATCTGTACATTTAGGGAGGGAACAGGGGGGATTGATATCCCAACGAGAGCATAGTGTCGTCGATGCGTTCATCCCCTGTGTGCAAGCTTGTCGCTGAAGCAGGATGAGCCTGCGCTCCAATGACCTTCCAGAATCCATGAAACCACCACACTTGAGTTCACCTCAGCTCAGTCCATCTACATATTCAACAGGTGAGAGACATAGAGGTTCCAAGATACCAATGGCCATGAGTCATACCCATCCATAGATGTTCACCTCCCAAACAGCTCCACTCATCTCTTCGAGGGGCCTGGTTTGCAGCCGGCCTTCCACAGGTGGGG